>RJWM01008939.1:44846-70402 GCA_004363535.1 Dasyprocta punctata
TTTTTTTTTTTTGGCTATATGTCATAACAAGTAGTGCAGCTATAATACTTAAATAGTCTGTGCTTGCAAATTTTATTTTTTTCAATGATACAAAAATTACCTAAGTCTCAGCGGCACAAGTGTCTGCCTGGCAAACACGAACTTGTGAGTTCGATTCTCAGTACCAAAAATAAAATAAAATAATTACCTAAGAGTACTGTAACATTTGTGAAAGGGCAAAATGTTCAAGCTGCTTGTTTTTCTTTGAACACTTATTATTTATTACCTACTTTATTTCACAATGGATGGAACTGCACAATTTCTATTTCTGGAAATTTTGAGGAATATATGTTCTGGCCCAATGTGTAATCACTTTCTCAAAGGTCTATAATATTTGAAGAACTTCTTTTTATGGGAGTCAAAGCAATATTATGAAGCAATCAAATAATTTATTTCTTGAGTCATTAATTTTCCATCTGTCCTATACTGCAATATCCTTTACTAAAACTGAGAAAAATTTGTTTCTGTTTTCTGATTTCTAGTATCTATTTTTAGCTGATTGATGTGATTAAACATTTTTCATGTAGGTACATAAATCAAAAAAATTTATTAGAACATTATATGTATGTGTATATATGTGGATAAATACATACAATACTTGAACACACACACATATATATTTATATATATAAAGTTTATACAGTTTTATAATAGGCTTTAAGACTTTCAATGTAATTAGATATAATCAAATATATCCTGGACCACTTATTAACATTGACTTTGGTATAAAAGTTGCATTTATAACCTTTTATTTGTTTTCTTAATATATTTTGCACCTTACTATGTAACTTTAAAATTATAACATTGAAAGCACATATGGATGTCTTTTCTCAGTTACTTCTTTCCCTCCTTAATAAGGGATTTTGTTCTACTTACACTTATTTCTAAAGTTTTATGTTTCCAAACAACATTTTAAAATATATAATATTAACAGCGATGAAAATTAAAATGTTATCCGCTTAAGTAATTAAGTAAACACTGAATGCCACAATGACCCTGTAGAAATTCAAGTTTAGCACCAGGATATTAATGGCTCTACTACGTTATTTTTTTCTTTCTTCATAATGGCTGAAACTGAGTACCCAAATGTTCTCCAACCGTAGAATGGATGAGTGAACTGAGATTTATTCACGTAATAGACTACTACTAGGGAGTCAAAGAAAGATGACTGATACATGCAACAGTGTACGAATCTCGCAGACATCATGTTGAGAAACAGAAAAAAAGCTAGACACAGTACACACTGTATGTGCTCATCTGAATAAAGTGCAAAAACAGACAAAAGTGTGGAAGAGAGGCCTTCCTCCACGGAACTATCCATTAGGAAGGGACAGGAGGAGACCTATTCAGGGAATCTCTACCATGTTTTTAATAAAGAAATATTTCAGTCGTGCTAATTCAGCTGACACTATGAATGTTATTCTCAAAAGATATTTTTGTGTATAGGAAGAGATTTATAATTATTCCTTAAAGTAACACTAAATTTATGCCCCAAAAGATACGACTTCATTTCTCTTGGATTACTAAATTCAACTTATAAATTATGCTGTTTTCTTTGCAGACCTCACAAAACAATAATACTTACAATAATTTTAAAATATTTTGTATTTTATTAAATTAAATTGAAAAGACTTGTCTCAATTAATTTGTCTTGAACTTATTGGTGAATAATCAAAATTTTGTGTTTTTTTCTCGAAAATCACAAGAGAAATGTAAATTTCTTATATACAAAATGACTTGAAAGAGCAAATATTGAACAATTATTATTAAACATATAGAAAGACTAAAACTATTATAAATTGAATGAATATCAACTGTATGGTTAGTTTTTTTTATTTTAAAGAGAACAAAACCAATCAAAACAAACCAGTGTAAGAGATACAGGACTTCAAAACATTACAAAATCAACAATAGTTACCATAATGCCTTTTGATGTCTTCAAAATAACTGCAGATAACTTCGGACATAGTAAAAATCAAACAGAACAGAATAGAATAGAAACAATAAAAACAAAACAATGAATGCAATAAAGGACTTCAAAACAAGACAGTAAATCCAAACAAGTAGTAAATCCAAAATTGCTACCATAATATATCTTGTTATCTTTGAAATAGCTGCTCCTGCCATCAGATTTGACAAACAAAAGAGAATAAAACCCAACCCAACAAAACAATGGAAATGATATAGGACCTCAAAGAAAGACCATAGGGAATCAACAATGGCTGTAAGCCTCAGAAGGAGATCTCCCCTAGATGTTACACTGCATACCACTATCCTCTGAACCTATGATCACTGGCCCCAGACCTGTGATGTTAGTGAAACAAAGCACCACACACATCCAATTGCATTTCACCTCCATAGCTTTCATCACACGAACAAGCTAGTCATTTATGGTGGAGTGGGAGAGTTGGGGATTGGTACTTCTTGTTTGTCAGCCTGCATGCTGGAAGGGGCTGGGGTCTGTCTGTTACAGTCTGGTGGTGGCCATAGTGTGGTGCTGGTTCCCAGACAGGGCTTGTTTGCTGGTGTGGCCTTTTTCTCTCTACCCCTGGTCTGCAAATGGCTCTAACTCAAGGGAGAGGTTGGGGTCTGTCTGTTCTGGTCTAGTGGCAGCCCATGCATTTTGCTGTTTCCCAGACTGGGCTTGCTTACTGGTGTCTGGTTAGTTATTTTTTAAAAAATTAGTAGATTTTATTTTTTGTAGAATAATTGACCCAAAGAAAGAAGGTGTCTTGGTTACTTTTCTCTTGCTGTTGAAACACAACACCTGCTGCCCAAAATGAAGGAAGGAAAGGTTTATTTCTTACAGTTTTTTGGAAGTTTCAATCCATGCTCAGCTGGCTGCAAGGCAGGGTGGCATGGCTGAGGGGCAGCCATTCACGGCAGCTACAAGCAGCAAAGCATGAATCGGGCAAGAAGAGAGAGATACACCTTCTTCAAGACCTTACACTGTATGGCAGCTCCACCCCTGGGTTAGTGCAACACTCACATTGCCAATTCCAGCGCTAGACAACAAACCAATCACAAATGCTAGATTCAACCATGTCCATGATTACATGAGGCTTCAAGGGGGGGCATCCAAACACAACTATAACAGAGGGCTTTTTGCTTCCTTTCACCCTAGATTGTAGTTTTGCCATATTATTAGTATGTTGCATTAGTATGGTATATTTGTTGTATTTGATGCATAAGTATTGATATATTATAATTAACTAAAGTCTACCATTTACATTAGAGTTCTTTCTCTGTTTTATACAGTTCTATGGGTTTTGGTAAATGAAACTGCTATGCATTACCATTATGACATCGCATAAAAAAAGTGCACTGCTCTAGGAATTCTCTGTGTTCTATTTATTCATTCCCCATCCGTCACCAAACTATATAACCACTGATCTTTTTATTGTCTCAATAGTTTACCCATTCCCAAATATCACATAATTGGAATCATGTGTATGTAGTCGTTACTGATTGGCTCATTTCATTTAAAATATGCATTTTAGATATACGCACAATACTTCATGACTTGCTAAATAATATCTAAATAATGTAAGTGAATAGTATTCCATTTTATGGACATAAAACAGTTTCTTTTTATCCATGCACCTCCTAACAGACATTGTGCTTGCTTCCAAATTTTGGCAATTATAAATAAAGCTGCTATGAACAATCTTTTTCGATTTGTTTGAGTAATTACCAAGGAACACAATTGCTAGATCATATGGTAAGACGATTCTAAGCTATGTTTTTCATTTGCTTGATACTTTCATACTGCAGTTCAAACCCAGGGCCTTTGCACTGAACTACATTTCCCACGTAGCTCACGATTTTTTTTTTTTTTTTTGAGACACGATTTCACTAAAACCCAAAGTTTCCCAGACTGGGCTCAAACTTATCATCCTCCTGCCTCAGATTTCCAGAGTTATGAGAATACAGGTGTATACAACCACACAGGGCTGATAATTAGTTTTGTAAGAAACTACAACAAAGTCTTCAAAGTAGCTGTATCATTTTATCCTCTACACCATAATAAGTGAGAGTTATTGGTCAATTCACATTCTCATCAGCACATAAAAATCTTGTTTAAATTTGTAATTTCCTGATGATGCATGATATTGGACATATTCTGTATGATTGTTTGTCATCTGTATAGCACATCTTCTTTGGTGAGATGTTTAGTCTGGTCTTTTGCTCATTTTGCATTGGGCTGTGCCCTTTCTTGCTGTTGAATTTTAAGAGTTCTTTTTATGTTCTTGCTTTTCCTTTGTATATGCACCAATATTTTCCCCAGGCCATAACTTATTTTTTCGTTCTCTGAACTTGCTGAAGTTAACAGACATTTACCTACTGAAAGCCACTAGTTTGTCATCCAACATTACTGAGTTGAAATATCAAGGCAATACTTTCATATGGAAAGCGAATGGTTGTGACATTCTGTTAATAACAGCAATTAACACTAACAGAAGTAAAATTAACAAGTTCTGGTTGTGCTAGGCATTTTACTGTTTCATCTGTCATCTCTCTGACTCCTTGTGACAACTTTCTCCAGTAGTAATAGTTCTTATGCTTATTTGATGGGTAGTAGTATGACCCCATAAAAAGATTCTGAAACTTCCTATGTACCTTTTCTCCTCCATGAAATTAATTATGGAAGAAAGAGCTAACTACCTGGTACCAAAATTGGAATTATTCAAAAGGTTTCAGATACATAGTTTAAATAAAACTTTCTCCCTTTGTCTGAACTTTGAAAAATCAAGGTGTTGACTTCCCAACAGGTGATTATTTTAGAGAAGAGAGTAGAAAATGAGTCAACAAATCCAGAACTGCCAGTCAGTATGGCCTTGAGTTATCAAAGATAAAGCTAATAATGAATGAAGCTAAAAACTTTCTTTTTTGAATATTTATTCCACTTTTTTTGCTTCCTTTTAAGTTACTTGAAAATCTCTGACTGCTTCAGCTTTACCAAGAAAATTAAGGCAATTTTATCCAAGGACTAAAAGGAAAGAGCTATAATTTCTCAATTTAAAACACATTTAAGAAAACACATTATAGGTTTTACCATAGAAAATTAGTTATGAATGGTGGTCATTTTCTCAAACAGCTTAGCTCTATTTCAGATGGTACCTGTAGATACAATTTAAGTAGTAGTCACCTCTGTGCATTTATTTCTAATTGACAGCATCAAACAAAATTTAGTATTAATTTTCTATAGTTCCTCAATTTAAAATCACCACTGATGGGGAACATGGCCATAGAGAGTGGTCTAGACCTGTGAAAACATAAACAAACCTCTCCCCAGCCCTCATCAGCAAAGACAGCATGGTTAAAAGCATTCACAGTGGACTTCGAGTGGGGCTTCACCTGCTTTCAGACCTTTAGTGAATAGTTGTTTGGCTTAGTGCCCCACATTCAACAACTTTACTGAGCTAAATCCCCAGCACTGTTTTGTTTTTTGTTTTTTGTTTTTTTTTTTTTTTTTTTGAGACAGGGTCCCACTATGCAGTTCAGGTTGACCTTGAACTCACTTTGTAGCCCAAGCTGGTCTCGAACTCACAATGATCCTCCTGCCTCAACCTCCCGAGTGCTGGGATTAAAGGCATTCGCCACCACACCCAGCTAATTTTTAAATATACTATTAAATTGATAATATTTTTTAATAAAAATAAGAAACAAATATAAGATTCTGGCTTTCACTTAACATGTGAAAAGCTATAAAGACCATTCCACCCACTCATATAGCAAGAATAAACAGCCACTGAAACCCACACAGATAATCTGTAAAACCACCACTTTTACTACGTTCATCAGAGAGCTGCAGTTCCAGGCCAATCAAACTGCTTAGTATCTAGGAGGGGCTGTGTCTTAGTTACTTTTTCTCATTGTTTAGACAAAACACCTGATATCCAGAGTTAAAGGAGAAAGGTTTCATTGCAGCTTATGGTTTATAGGGGTGTCCAAGGCAGAGTGGCACTGCAGAGGAGCACTGCAGAGGGCAAACAGGCCATGGCAGGCAGAAGCAGCAAGCAGCAGCAGTAATCAGCAAGCCTGCCTTTCCCTTTTGTCCTATCCAGGCTGCAAGCCTCTTGGGTGGTGCCACACACACACAGATTAGGGCTTCTGTCTTCAGAAAATCCATTCAGCCACATGGAGAGTTTTTTACATTCTAACCAGAGGACTAATTTAGCCCCACACCCTTAATCCCAGTATCACACCCTTAACCCCAATAACACACTTTAGATTTAGCCACCTCTGAAAATTCCCACTTGTGCCTTCATGAGGCTTTGTGTGGACATCTAGATACAAGACATAATGGACCACTACCCCCAAATACAGTTAGGATCCTATCACTTGCTTAACTTCAACAGAGCCTGGAAGCCAAACACAACAATGAGAATTAAGCAATTCTGAAAATTCTTAAAGGTCAAGCATGGGCTATCCTGAGAGTCTCTCTGGGAGCAGTCTCCACTCAGAAAATAATTCACACACATGTACAGACTCTTCTCCAAAGGGCTCACATGGTGTTCACAGCAATATTGAGTGCAGGTCAAGAGAGGGGAGAAAGCCAACCCAGTGACTGGGAGAAGGAAAATAGCAGCCTTTCCAGGAAAACGACTGAGTTTCTTCTATGCCAACTTTCTCTGTGGAGCAAAAGCCTTCAGTACGAGAGAGAAGAGCAGCAAAATTTCAGACAAAAGTCAAGATCCATTGCAGTTGGGGGAAGGAATGAAAAGATCCTTCAGTCCTGGCTGGAGGAACAGAGATCTTGGGCACAGATGCTAGAAATATACTCAGAAGTAAGGTGATGGGGTCCTCACCTCAAAACCCGCGGATACCAAGCCTGCCTGCAGTATAAAATGGCCCAAGATAACAGTAAAGGACTCCTGGCAGGGAACAAGATGGTGGAACAGTAACCATCAGGATAAGTAGCCTCCCTAAAAAATACCGTCCAAATGCTGGAATATAACAAGGAGAAGACAAAAAAAGAGGGGGGTGGGTCCTCTGGACCCAGGAAGAATCTAAAATGAGAATTGAAGCCCACAGAAAGAGTAAAAAGAAGTAACCAAACAGGCGGAGGCTGGCAGCACCTCTGACCAGAGCTGACCCCACTTTGAGGTGGAGAGCTGCTGTGACCAGGGGATGTGTGATCAAAGTGCTGGGGACACGCGATTAAAGTGCTGCGGCTGTGGCAGCGACAGTGGAAGCAGCGATCGTGGAATGGACTTAGGGCGGTGAGTGAGTGTGACAAACCCCAACCCCACCCCACCCCTGTGAGGGAGAGCGAGGGACTGGCAACCGTCTTGGGACTGGAACTGCACCTAATTGGGCACAGTCCTGCAGAAATTGCTCCGACCGAGCCCCGGAGGGTACCAGCGAGTTACTGGCTAGGTCCAGAGACCATGGCTCCACGCACGCCCTAGGGGTGATAGGGGAAGTTTCACAGACAACTGGCCCAGATTCCCAGGCAGCGGTCCCACCCCTGCACAATGTGCCAGACATTGGCAGAGCCAAGATGAGCTGGGGAAAGGCAGCTGACAGCGCACCTGGTGGTAACCATCAGACATCCATAACCAGCACGGGCTCACTTCAGAGAAATCACAAGACCCCTGAACAACCCAGGAAAATGCCAAGACAAAGAGGTAGGGGGTAGTCTCTGGCCTCCAATTCAAGCAGAACATATCCAGAAGCAAACACAGAAGAGGTCAGGAGTCCCACAACTAAAGTCTCTGAGGTGATGACAACTGAAGTACAGAAACAACTCCATGAAGCTATAAAAGAAATTAGAGCAGAACTATTAACCCAACTAAAAGAAGAAATGAAAAACATAATAAAAGAATCACTAAGCATCTCTAAAGGAGACATAGATGAAAAAATGGAGCATAGGAAAACAAGGGAAACCTGGAATAAACAATACAAAAAAGATTTAGAATGCATGAAACAGATTCAAAGAGACTACCAGGAAATCAAAAACTCCAATGAAAGTTGGCAGAACCACCTGAAGGAAACTAAAGATAGACTTTCAAACCTGGAAGACAGGTTTGAAGCCTGGGATCAAGAAAGGAAAGATCTCTTAAAAGTAATAAGAAACCTGGAAGTAACAATACAATGGCTGCAAGACAACCCAAAGAAATATAATTTAAGAATAAAAGGTGTGAGTGAAAAAGCAGGGGTCAATACAAATCAAATTAAAAGCCTATTTACAGAAATAATTTCAGAAAATTTACCAAGCATGGGAACAGGAAGTGACTTTCAGATAAGTGAGCATATAGAACTCCAGCTAAACATGACCAAAATATACCTACACCCAGATATATAATAATCAAGATCCCAGAAATTCAACAGAAAAACAAAATATTAAAAGCTATTAGAGAAAAAAAACAGATCACCTACAAAAGAAAACCCATCAGAATCACAACAGACTTCTCAACACAAACCATCAGGTCAAGAAGAGCTTGGAGTGCAGTATTTCAAGCCCTGAAAGAAAATAACTTCCAACCCAGATTGATGTACCCTGCACAATTATCTTTCAAAGTCAATGAAGAAACGAGATAATTCCATGACAAAAAACAACTAAAGGAATTTATGACAACCAGGCAACCCTACAAAGAATACTGAAGGACATTCTAGAGAGAGATAAAAAAAGTCCACAGCTCCAGAAACAGTGGCAGGGGGATATCACTGAGCGGGACAGACAAATGAACAACCCATCACCGGGATTTGAGTCCAGTATTGTTTTCAATGAACTGTTTAGTTTAATCTTATTCTACCTCAACCTGCTTAACTTTATTATATATGATGACAAAGACAGCTATTTTAAAGATAATAAAATACATTAGGGTAGCCTTTATTGATATTCGAATACCTTGTTTTGAAACATGGTATTGCTTTCACTGTTCTGTTTTGAGGGATTTTAACCTATTTTGGTTGTTTGATTGTATTATAACACACGATATAGGCAACTGCCTAGAAGATAATATGAGGCATTATAGAAATCAATGTTGCATAACTATGTATTGCTTCCATTGTTTTATTTGTTATTGGTTTATTCAGTACTATTTTGTTCAATTATATTAGGCCCAATGGTAAGAGCAATTATTTTGAAGACAATAATAGGTATTACAAGGGGATAGGAGGAAGGAAGGAAGGGAAAAGGAAAAAGACACAGAGTTCTATGAGGGTATACATAAGATGGTTAAAAAGACTATACTACTAAATGCATTAACTGGCGAGAGAGAACAGTTGATACTCATATGATTAGATCAATTTTACATGTCTATATCTGTCAATCTGAGCAACCCCCTTGAAGGTAACAATATACAATGTTACAACCACTGTAAAATTCTAATCATTTCAGTTTGTAAACCTATAATGTTACAGTATCGGATATGTTGTTGTTGTTTGTTGGTCCCTTTAGCTTTTTGTTTCTCTTTTCTGTGACCATTCTTTTATTCTTTATTGGTTTTATTCTGAACTATTTTGTTTGATTATATCAGGCCTGATGATATGGGCAGCTATTTTAATGGCAACAAGAGGTACTCTAAGGGGAAAGAAGGAAGGAAGGAAGGGAAAAGGAAAAAGACATAAATTTATCAATGGGTATACATAAGACAGTTAAAATGACTATATTACTAAATACATTAGCTATTGAAAAAGAACAGTTAATACTCATGATTAGATCAATTTTACATGTCTATATCTGTTAATCTGAAGAACCCCTTTGAAGGTAACGATATGCAATATTGCAACTACTGTCAAATTTCAGCCATCTCATTGTGTAAACCTATAATGTTATCGTATCGGATTTGTTGTTGTTTGTTTGTCTTTTTTGCTTTTTGTTTCTCTCTTCTGTGTCCATTTTCTCTTAAATAAAAATAGTAAAAGTCTCCCACCATTACTGTATAGTGTAAGACTGGCAATCACTGGGTAACAAATAATAGCAACCAACAGAAGGTGAAGGGAAAGAGCATACAGAGAGGCCAGTATAGCTTGGATCTTAAACATCTTCCAAAGGCCCATGTTTGAATGGTTTGGTCCTTGCATAGTACTACTAGGAGATGGCACAAACTTTAGGAGATGGAACCTCATGAGAGGCTTTTGAGTCACTGGGGTGTGCCTTTGAAGAAGACAGTGAGATCCCAGTCCCATGATCTCATTTGCTCTTTACTTCCTGGCTATTACACGATAACTTTGCTCTCCACTGTATTCTCTCATCAGATGTGCTGCCTCTGCACAGGACCAGCTGACCATGGACTGAACCCCTTAGAACTGTGAGCCAAAAGAAAGAAACCTTTGCTCTTTATAAATTGATTGTCTAAGGGGTTTTTTAAAATAGTAACAGGAAACTGACAGACACAGAGATTTTTGCTGAGGCACAGGCCAAAGGGAATCCTAAAGCTGTTGGGAGATCAGTCTGACAAAACTGCTTCTACCTACATAAGTTAATATGAGGGTAATCATGGTAAGAACACATCCAAAACATGCCTTATGCTATGATCAGATTGATTCAACTCTGATACAAAAAGTAAATAAAAGAAGAGGCATGTCCATTTGCAGTGGTTACTATTTCCCCCTTATGCCCTACTCTTTTTCTTAAAAGGAAAATTACTAAAAAAATGAGATACACCAGAAAACAAGAAAAACAAAATATTTCCAAACAATTAAAATACCATCCAGATGCTGTAGCTATCAGACATATAATCTAAAATAAATATGATTACCATGTTAAATGCTCTAACAGAAAAGGTAGATGTTATGCATGAACAGATGCTAAATTTCCACAGAGAGATAGAAATTCCAAGTAAAAGTCAAATGGAAATGCTAGAAATAAAAATCAAATTTAAAATGATAAAAAATGACATCAACAGGTCCAACAGTAGACTTGACCAAGATGAGACTACAAAGAATAAATCTGAAGATAAGTAACAAAAATTAACAAAATCAGAAGCTAGAGAGGTCAAAGAATGATAAATTCAGAGAAGAATATTCCAAGATCGGTGGGATTCTAACAAATGATTTAGCACATTATAATTGAAATTTTAGAGGACAAATACACAAAGACAGAAGGAGAGAGGAAAAAATATGTTAAAGGCATAGTATCCAAGACTTTTATAGATTTAACTAATACAAACTGACAGATTCAGAAGCTCAAGGAATATCAAGATAAGTACAAAATTTAAAAACAAACTGAAAACCTGGATGTATGCACAGCATATTCGACATGCAAAAACCAAAAGTAAAAAAAATCTCAAAGGCAACCTGAGACAAAGAATGGATCACAGAGACAAAGACAAAAACACAGAAGAGTTTTGATCTCAAACTATGCTAACCAGAAGGCAATAGAATGACATTCATAAAGACCTACATGAGGAGGGACATCCTATCAACCCACACTTCTATAGCCAATTGTATTGGGGATACTATGTACCCCCAAGTCCTCACATACTTTTGATGGGGCTGAGTCTGATGCTTGTGATCAGTTTGTTGTCTAGTGCCGGGATTGATGATGTCAGTGCTGTACCCGCCCAGGGGTGGAGCCGACATACAGTGTAAGGGAAGGTGGGTCTTCCTCTACCATGATTCCACCTCTCTCTCTCTCGCCAGTGCAGCTTGTGGCTTGCAGCTTGCAGCCACCATGAACAGCTGCCTTGGAGCCAACTTATGGACTGAAACTCCCGAGAAACTGTAAGAATAAATCTTTCTTTCCCTAATTTTGGCTGTCAATTATTTTGTCTCGGCAATGAGCGAAAAGTAACCAAGACAGAATTTGGTACCAGAGTAGTGGGGTTGTTGATGTGGCTATTCCTGACCATGAGATTCAAGAGCCTTTGGAAATGGCTTGCAGGGAAAGTTTGGAAAGGTTCAGAGATGTTGCCTACATACATAGAGCTGGAAAAGCTTAGGCTGTTCTGTATGGGAGATTCTGGTCAGAGCTCAGGAGACCAGAAGGCTGATAGAAAGCCTGCTGGTGAAAACCAGGCTTGGGAGATTTCTCCTGGGAAGAAGAATGACATTGGGTGTTGGACTCCACACGATGTGTGTTACGGGTTGGCAGAAAGTTTGTCTGTGTTCTGTCCGTGCCCAGAGACTTTGCCTGAGACTGAGATTAAGGACAAAGGACTAATCACTCTACAGAGAGAAATTTCCAGGCAATCTAGTGTTGAAATGGTGGCCTGGCTTTTGTTGGGGGCTCTTAGCCAGATTTATGCTGTAGATAAAGAGCAAGGAGCCAAGCATGGTGATTTAAAACCTTGTGAGTTTGGCCAGGAAGCTGTGGACTTTAAAGATGGAGCTGAGACCTTGATTGCTGAGAAGGAGCAAAAGAATAAGAAAGATGGCCTGGGGGCATCCCAGGAAGCAGTGGGCCTCTGCCCTTTGCAGCCTCAGGCCTTCAAAAGTGAAAGAGTTTGGTTGGAGGAAAAAGCTGCAGAGTGCCCTGTCCTGGAGTGGCGACAAAAAGCCACAGACTGCCTTGTCCCAGAGTGGGGACAGAGGCCATGCCATGTCCCGAAATGGAGGCGGCCACACCAGGTTCCAGAATGGCGGTGGCATAGAGAAGCTGTTCCTCACAATCAGGTTCAGAGAGCTCAGCAATCCAGGCAGTCAACCCCTACAGCCAAGAGAGAGGAAAGCCTGGCTACTGCTCCAGCCTGCAGCAGACCTTGGCAACATCCACGTGGCACCAGTTTTAAGCACAAGAAAGGGCTAAGGCAACTTCTGCCTCGCCTGCAGAGAGCAATGTGTAAAGATGTAAGGGTGAAGCCAAGGAATGCGGATCATCCAAGGAAACCTATGGAAGGTGCCGCAGGGGTGGAGTCACTCAAGCCTGTTGGACTTTGTAACCAGATTTCTTCAGATGCTGAGCTGAGAACTGCAGGACTTAATGTTTGCCCTGCTGGATTTTGGACTTGCTTTGGTTCCAATGCTTTGTATTCCCCTGTTTGTAACTTTTGGAATGGTAATGTTTATCTTGTGCCTTTATATGTTGGAAGTGCTTAACCTTGCTTTCATTTGTACAGGGGTTTACAGTAAGAGTTTGCCATAGGTCTCGGAAGAGATTTGGGACTTGGACTTTTCAGCAATGCTGAAACTGTTAGGACTTTGACAACTCTTAGAGATGGACTAAATGTCTTTTGCATTAAGAATGGATATGAGTCCTTGGGGGTCCAGGGGTGGAATGTATTGGGTATACTATGTACCCCCAAGTCCTCACATACTTTTGATGGGGCTGAGTCTGATGCTTGTGATCAGTTTGTTGTCTAGCACCGGGATTGATGATGTCAGTGCTGTACCCGCCCAGGGGTGGAGCCAACATACAGTGTAAGGGAAGGCGGGTCTTCCTCTTCCATGCTTCCGCCTCTCTCTCTCTCGCCAGTGCAGTTTGTGGCTTGCAGCTTGCAGCCGCCATGAACAGCTGCCTTGGAGCCAACTTATGGACTGAAACTCCCGAGAAACTGTAAGAATGAACCTTTCCTTCCCTAATTTTGGGTGTCAGTTATTTTGTCTCGGCAATGAGTGAAAAGTAACCAAGACACTAATGAAAATTTCTATGACACATTAAGGAGGTTAAACAATTTTCCAGTAAACAACTATAAAAGAAGTCATGAGGAGCAGAATAAGCAATGTCAATAACTCACTGTATTAGAATGAATATGATGCCAAATTAAAACTTATAAAAATAAATGTACAGTATTGAGTTAGCATGTAAATGCATTTGTTTCATATTTTAATTTGGGGGGGATCAAACTCACAGCCTTGTATTTGCCGAGCAGGCACTTATGCCACTGAGCTAAATCCCCAGCCCATTTTAATTGATTTTTAAAACTGTCTAAACCCAAATCAGCATCAATGTATTATATGTTGATAGCATATACAAAATTAAAATACAAACAAGATAAAAGGTATGAAGAATAAATTGGGAGTATACTGTTTTAAAGTCCTTATACTATGCTTAAAAAATGTACTATTGTTTGAAAATAGACTTTACTTAATTATGGTTTTTATTCCAAAAAAACAACATGATGATGATAAAATTGACATTTTATCTCATTAATTTAGAAAAAGACAAGAAAAAGAAAAAATGACAGAAATCTCAATTAGGAAACATGTAGCAAGGTGACAGGTTTTAATCAAAATGATATCAATAATTATGCTAAATATAAATGGTCAGTGCTGCTCCTACAGAAACTGAAACGGATATTAGCAAAAATATTAATGTAATTGGTTATAGAAATTTGATTTTGATGAAATGGACAGTTTAAAGGACTATTTGAACTACTTATTTTAATTTCAGTATCTATGTCTTTATTATCCTGAGTTCATACTTAAGATTTCTGGATTAAGAATGTAATTATTATAACTAATAATTATGATGTCGACTGTATTAATTTGCACTAATTACTTCTTCCCCTTGCTGAGGTCCTGTGATAAATTCTGAGGGACCCTTCAGATACAGAAAATGGGGGCTCCTCACACCACAAAAGTAATTTAAGAGGAGGAATGTAGGAATGTAAATACCATCACCTCTCTTTTTATTTATTTATTTATTTATTTATTTTTAATTTTAAACAAAATGAAAATAAGAGATCAAAACAAAACAATTTCACAACCGGCCAATAAGATAGTAACAATCATCAGCACATTGCATATTACTATATTCCCAGAAATTATTTACAATAAAAAATATAGACATGAAACATTATCCAACAAATTATTAACACAAAACTTTTGCCTCAATGTATCAAGAGAAACCTGCTGTATGACTATGTTTTTTGTTATGATTACTCCATTGTTTTCAAATAAACATTTCGCATTAAAAATAACATCTGAAGATGGCCCTGAGAAAACTACATTTCATTCAGAATTCTTCTTCTCTGACTGTCCCAACTAAATTTTTATATACATAGGTTTTGTTTCAGTTCATCACACACCATCACCTTTCTTGAGAGATAAAAATAAGCAGTTGTGCTCTGATTTCTTAAAATCCTTTAGGATTTAAAACACTAACTTTTTGCTCCTGCTCTTATTGTTCTTTGAACAATAAATAAGCTCTACCTGGGAAGAAAGGGGAAGATTTCTACTCCAGAAAGCCAGCATTTGGTTTCAGTGGTTGTTAAACTGTATGACCCTTTCCATGGGAATACAGGGTTCCAAGTTTGAAATCCTCCAACTTCCAACTGTGAACCAAAATAATCCTTTTTGCGGTACTCCGGGTTTCAACAAAGCCTGCTCAGCAAGCCCTCATCACGCAGATATCGATGTGAAGATATCCACTTCCTGACCCCGCGATGACACAGCATGTAAGGACCTCAGATTCACTGGGTCAAATGCACAAATCTGGACTCATCTGTGGCAATGACAAAGCTGGAGTGACCAAGCAGGTAGGGTCTCCACTGCCGGACTGCGAGCAGTCCTTGCCTAAGGAGGGGCACAGATGATCTTTGGGTGGTCCCACTTTTCCATATCTACGCTGTGGTTCTTTCACAACTGGATGCATTTGTCAAAACTCGTAAAACTGTGTCCTAAAAAGTATAAATTTTACCACACACAGATTATGCCTAAACACCAAAAAGAATCTCTCAGACAAATATTGTGCATTTGCTTAAAAATGGTTTAATTTTAGAACTGTAAAAAATATGAAAGAGTAAATAAACTTGTAACTGTCTTTTAAAATATTTTTCTAAGTTTATATCCTGATTTAGCTTTGAAAGATAGCAAGGTTTTGAGTAAATGGAAGACTGTTGATTAAAGATAAGAAGATGGAATTAAAAGCAATAAAAGTCCCAACTAAATAAAGACTACTTTTATCAAAGGTAAATGATGAGAGAGGAATCAGCACCAGCTGATTTTTAAGCACTCCACATCAAGTTTGAAAAGCTTTTGGGTGATTTTAAGGAGAGCCATTTAGATTCCTTAACTAATTTCATTACAGAAAAATAGATGATTCAACTTGACTCAAAATATACAATCAATGGCAAGAGTGGAAAGAGGTTCACAATTGCAATTTCAGTTTTGATGGTGTGTATATTTGTTGGTGGTTGCAACAAATTAGAACAGGATTAATCTCTAAATTAAAAGATTGAAGATCCAAAACAGATTGAAGAAAGTGTTGTAGGAGCTTCTGGAAAAACCTAAACTATTGTTAGTAAGATGATAATCCATCTCTATTAGCTACGTATTTGTCTTTCTATGAACAACTATTAATGCACCAATTAAAGACACGCACTTGGAAGCAGACAAGCTTTGGGTGTAAAAACATGTGTTTCCCTTTACAAACTTGTTTCAGACAAGTTACTTTAGTACCCCAGGTTGTTTCTGCATCACTAAGGTTAGAATCAAGGGTAGGAAGGGCCGGGATGAGAAGGGAGGGGAAGGTGAAGTAAAGAGAATGAAGATGTGTTACGTACGTGGGTCAACTTCCAACAATGAATGTAAACATTACATACTGCAAGCAGGAGCTAATAAAAGCAAAAACTAAAAACATCAAACCAAAAATATTAGGCTAGAAATAAACATAAAATATGTTAATGCACTTGAAGGGGTATATAAACATAGGGACTACATTAAAAATACATGTAATCACAGAGAAATGCCTGAAAACAACAGCTAACCCTGTGAGCTTATTTACTTCCTGGACCCTGACTTCCAGTTTCTGGATTTTATCTCATTCATGGAGGTGGTGTTTGCCTGCAAAGTAGCAATTAGGTACAATATGAAAAATGTGTTATAGTCTTAATTCTGAAGCAAGCATAACTGACCTTTGTTAGTTTTAAGAATCCATCTTTATTCAACTTTTCCTGTTCTATTTAATAATTGATTGACTTTTTTATCATATGTCCTGATTATCTTTTTTTTTTTCCGTTTTTGGCCTTCTGTTAGTACATGTTTGCACTATATAATGCTTACATCCACTATAAGGAATTCATACATGTACATATCACATTTCAATTCCTTTTTTCCCTTCCCATCATCCCTTTTATTTTTCCAGCATCTGATTCATGTGTTTACCTTATGAGACCTTATAAAGTTAAATATCATATATACAGGTTGAAAACCAAACTAACAGGCCAAAAGAACATATAAAACGTAAGATGATTGTACTAAGTCAAGGTATATCTTTAGATACAGTGTTCACACTGGATTATAATACCTTTTTTCCTCTCTCTGTCTCTCTCTGTCTCTCTCCCTGTCTCTCTCTGTCTCTTTCTCTCTCTCATCATTTATCATACTTCATATGCATATATTTTTTCATATGTGAGAGACTATTCAATATGTAAGCATGTGTATATCATTTATTTCACTTAATATTATGCTCTCAAGGTGCATCCACTTCCCTACAAATGACTCAAGTTTATTCCTCTCTGTGGCATAGTACTCCACTGTGTATAAATACCACATTTTCTTTATCCATTCATCTGCTGATAGACATATAGGCCACCTCCAAGGTTTCTCTTTTATGAATTCATAGTGGTTATCTACACTATGGTTACTCATCATACTTTGTGCTGGAGTAACAAATATAAAGAAGACACTGCCCTTTCCTACCACCAATGTTTGCTGTAACATCTTCCACTGGAAATTAAGTTAAAAACCCGTTTTGTTTTGAGTCTTTTATAATTCTTCTTGGGACAATCTGAAGTCTTTTGGCAGGGCCAATGGCTGATGTTGACAGGGACAAGATTTGCAGAAAAGAAGAAATTAGCTATTTTAGAAATAATATGGCTATTCATTTTACTCTATTTCCCAAAACTGTTTAAATGTTTTTCCAGAACTTTTCTGCTGCTATTGCTTAGGAAATAAAATCTAAAATGTTCTGTTCTTACATAAATTGAAAATGCGTCTATACCGACTGTGTCTTTCTATGCTTCAGTGTTTTAGAAGAGAATGATTACTCTGATTATAATTTTGGAGAAGTCAATAGCAGGTTCCCAGGCAACCAGATTCTCAAAGCTTCTTCCTAGTTCATGATTTCCTTCGTCTGGGCACATGCCCTTTCTAGGAGACCAAATATAGCATAACACTCCTTCAGTTTCCCGTGCATAGGCAGATTTTCAGACACACCTGTCCGGATTTAAGCTTCTCGTCTTCTGTGGTAGTGTGGTCCATTAACAGCAAGGACAGGCCAGCCTGAAAGTTCAAAAGGATTTCATTTTCACTTTGGAATTTAATAGTTTAAAAGCCGAAAACAGCATATAGTTTAAAGCAATTTTCTCCATGCCTCCTAAATCTTGGTATGATGATTGACTTCCTTGCAGGGAAGGCTGACTTGCCAAATGTCTCTGAAGCCACTCTGGTCCTCATTCAACTCTCAGTCCTGAAAACCCATCCACAAAACACCTGTAAAAGGATTCCTTCGAGAGACACCGTGTTAAAGTGAACAATTACTTATTCAGAGAATGCATGCCAAAAGGAATTTACATCTGTAAAGAAATTTGATCAAGAAGTTACAACAGAATGCAACCCATTTAAAACATAAGATGTCTAAAATAAGGTTCTTATTAAGTGACACTAAACATAGATCATAGTGTTTCTTTCCTCAACTGAATCATGATGGGAAAAGATAACAGAAGGGGGGAAAAAAAAAGACCCAAGAGGAACCTAAAGAACAGAGCAATGTGTTTCTTAAACATGGTCAGTCTGAGGTTCCCACAGACCCCAAACCAGCAGTGGTCTACTGGTCATGTTGGGAAGCAGGAAAACCCCCCAGGACACACCAGAATGGGCCCAACATCCTGACACCTTCAATCACTAGAGAGTCCCTATAACCCATGAGGGAGCGTTTATCCCCATGGCTCATAGGTCCTCCACCAATAGTTCTCCTCAGCCTCACGGTGTGCCCTCTTACAGCCATTAATACAGGCTTCGCTGAACTAAAACCAAGATTCTATGGAGCAGCTCTCAAGCCTTAGTTTCCACATTTACTAAATGTGTTCCTTTGTCATCTCATACAGAGACTCAGAGGCCCAATCTCCTAGTCTGTAATACAGGCTTTGTGCTGGGCCTCATAGGTTTCTGCAGTGACCACGTGAGTCTGATTTCTTTGCAGCCAGGCCTTATGCCTTCTTTGCAGATCTGTCTCCAGAACCTATTCCAGCGCCTGCCACCGCGTGCATGCTCAATTAATATCTGATGAATGCCTTAGTCACTTTCTTGTCCCTGGGATACAAAACCTGACCCTCGCAATTTAAGGGAGGAAAAGTTTGTATTGCCTCACAGTTTGTAGAGATTTCTATACTTGGCTGGCTCCGAGGCAGGGCAGCATGGCAGCGGGGCCTGGCAGAGGAGGCTTGCCTGTGGCACGGCAGGCAAGAAGCAGCAAGACTTCCTTCTTCTCTTCCTTATTATCCCAATCTGGCAGTAAGTCTATTGGTTGGTGCCACTCACACCTAGGTCTTCCCTCTTCAGTGAATCTATCATCCATACCCATAGTTAATGCTAAACTAATCAGCGGACTAATCCAGTACCCCACACCCATGATCCAGTCACTCCCCAAAGCCCCACCTAGGAGCAGAAGAGGCTCCTGGGGGGCATCTGGAGAGGAACCATAGCAATGAGTAAGTGAAAGGAAAACAAAGCATTTCAAGCATGGTTTAGAACTTAAATAGCACACAAGTGCTAAATACTGTCATTGTAATTCCTTTAACCTAAGCTAACACACAAAATCACACTGTGAATTTTTTACCATGTAACACTGATTTACTAGAATTTCATACGGGAAAAGGCCCCCATGGTAAAAGTGGTAAAATATTTTCATGTAAATTTCAGTCATCATTCTACTAAGAAAAATATGATTGCCCATGCTTCTGATTTGAGTGATGCTGAGTTATATACATGCATGTGATTATGTTTTTAACTTTTTGTACAGTGTCTATTTTAAAATACAGTAGACAGCTAGGCAAAATCAGAAGAGTGCTTTATAATCTATGGTACATAAGGTAAACATATTAATTTATTCTAATTTGATTATCTCCAATTCTTAAACTTACATATTCTGTTCATTTAATGGTATGTGAGAGCAAAATTATATTTGTCATGTTTATCATGAAGTTTTACACTAGCATATTTTGTGATTAAGCTCCTATGTCAGATATATGTCAGATATATTATACAGATGGTAATCAACAGTTTAAATTAATAATAAAGTACATTTTTTGTCAGCCTACATTTTTTTCCAGAAACAGATTAGACTTTTCTTATTTATTGATATGGGGTCAGCAATTTCATATCTAATTTTAATTTTTATTATAAGGTATAATAATTTATGTGTTATTTATGAAGACATACAAAAGGTTCTATTTCTTCTTTGACAAAAGAAAGGTTTCTCACTTTAGTCATGAGAATACCCAGAATGGCTATTTTCTACACCTTATGCAGATATTCTGCTAGTTCAAATTATTTTCTAAAAGTAATTCTGTATATTTAGAGACAATGGCTGCTTTGAATCTTTGATTTGAATTTATTTGCTTTGAATCTATTTGACTATTTTAAATCTATTCTTCGTGGTATATGGATAATATGAAAAGATTTGACTCAGCTTGAAATGCATGCCTAAGGTGAATGCTAACCATGGGACACATATTTCTATTATGTGAGAAAATTTTTGTTAGTTGATAGGTATCATAAAGTATGAACTATTTTTTGTTTAAATTTATCAGGACTAGCTTTCAAGCATAAATCAAAAGGAAAGAGAATTTTTAACATGCAATGAGAGCTATTTTTACACAAATAGGAGTTATTATTTTTGGAAAGTCTTCTAAAGAAAGGCAATGAAAAAAAGATGTCAAGAAGGAAAATGGTAGCCGGGTGTGGTGGCGCACGCCTTTAATCCCAGCACTCGGGAGGCTGAGGTAGGAGGAGCGTTGTGAATTCGAGGCTGGCTTGGGCTACAACGCGAGCACAAGGCAGACCTGAGCTACATAGTGCAACCCTGCCTCAAAAAACTAGGGCCGGAAGTTTGGCTCAGTGGCTTAAGTGCCTGTCTGGCAGGTGTGAGGTTCGACCCCCGGTGCCGCAAAAAAAGAAAAGAAAGGAAAAGAAAGAAAAGAAGGAAAATGGTGATGAATAGAATTAGGTGATTACAGGAAGTTAAAACAAGATGAAAATACTGTCAGTCAATCAAGCGATCTGCAGAAGAGCCGAGAAGAAACAGTAGGAAAAGAGCAATCCTGTGGAGTGATGAAGGATGATTGGGCAAAATAAGGCTTTCAAAATTCAACTCGTGACAGAAGAGCCATGACTGGTGACCCTTATTCCATTCTCAGATGAGCTCGTGTTATGGTCTCCCTAGAAATGAAGAGTTACTGAGATCATGATTACCTTTCCCCAGAGAGAAAAAACTGGAGACCAGAGAAATAAAAGAGATAAAGCTACTGAGGCGCAAGGCTTCGTACCTGCAGATGAGTTTAACAGTTGGACTCCAGTAACAAGGACCTTGTGTTTGTGGGGATGCAGCTAGAAGCACAAATGCCTGGGTTTTAGGAATGGATGCTCACACAATGATAAATTGGCTTGGAACAACACTTACCTGACACTTAATCCAAGTTGTCTTGGACCCATCCTGCTGGATGTAAAATGGCAGAATCCACGCATGTGAGAGAAGACCTGGGTGGTGCTTTAGCTTTAATCACCTAATGGCACAAGTCTCCAGTTCTTTCATCTCACCAATGTCTCAGAGCCACTCTATGGTAACTCTGCATGCCAGAAGTCTCCAGATCCACTCACGCTTTCACAGACTTAATGGCCAGGAATGAGCTCTTAACTTAGGATCATAACTAAATTAATATGGGGTATGAATAAGCACGACTCTGGGGGAGTCATTATCTGTCTTCCAGATGCAGGGGGTAGGGAATCTTAAAATATTCATATTCTTTTTGGCCCTCATCCAGATTCTGACTAATAATTTTGAAATGCTGAGGACAGAAGTTAAACAGGCACCTAGATCCACGTCCACTAGGGAGCCCTGGATCGGCCAGCAGCGGGTCAGCCATGAGAAAAGCTTGAGTCTTGAAGCCTGGCCAAGAAAAGAAAACCCAGTGGGTCTGGGCCCATTGTAGATTCTAATGGAGGAAGAGAGTCCAGAGAGGAGTAAAGGCCAAAGTCTAAGAACCGCAGACTGACTGAGGCAACCATGTGAATGGAAGTTGCATAAACTTCAGGAAGGTCCTTCTTCCTAATGCTCAAGAGCAATTAAGAACAGGTGACAGAGCCAGGGCCTCAAATGTGGTTCTGATTCTGACTGCCTGTGGAAATGAGGATGGCACGGCGATGGTCAGAAGGAAGAGGATATGAAAGCAGTGGCGCAGGATAACAGTCCATTTGGAGGCAACTTACACAATCTCAGGCACTTTGAAAGATCACCAGTATGATATTTAATTTAATTAGCATTCTATTTGCTGTGTAAACTAAGAAGAGTCTCTTGGGGTTTTTTAATGTCTCCTAAAAGATTCTGTGCTTCATACATATAATTTATTGTTTGAAAGGATTTTTTGGTGCTTTAACTTTAATAGCCTGAAACTTACCAAGGAAAATATCAGAATGTTTTGCTAACTCTAAATACTTTGCCATTTTTCTATTCCAGAGACATAGTTCAGGAAGATTAGACCACAAGAAACAAAGCCAGATCTCGCATCTAAACTTAACATCCAGTCACATTCATTGCCTATTACACAACAGCACATATTTGCTATGATATAGACATAAATAAAAATAACAAATATTAGGATAGTCACTGTGGTTAGTTACTTCATCATTGCTGAGACAAAGCATCCAACATTCAGAGTTAAAGGAGGAAAGGTTTATTTCAGCTCACGGTTTGTATTGGTTTCTGTCCACAGTTGGCTTACTCCAAAGCAGGGCAGCATGGCAGAGGGGCATTGCAAAGGAGAAACAGTTCGTAGCACGGCAGGCAGAAGGCAGCAGCAGCAGCAAGTAGCAAGCCTCCCTTTCCCTTTTATCCAATCGAGGCTACAAGCCTATTGGCTGGCGCCACCCACACCCAGGGTGGGCTTTCTCATTATGCACACCCCCAGAACTATGTTAAGCCAGTCAGTGGACTAATTTGGTAACACACATCCTTAATCCTAGTATCACACACCCTAGACCCAGCCTCCTCCCAAAAGCCCATCCAATATATTACTGTCTCTATTGTAGGAGAACAACAGACACACACAGATACACACATGTATACACACACACGCACGTGCACACACACACACCTATACTTGAACAGTAACAGCTCTACCTGCGGATCAAAATTAGATAGAATTAATAAAGCAAATTGATGCCTGTTTTGGGTGATATTGCCAAAGAAGGAAAAGCTTCAGTATCAATTGATCCCTAAAAAGCAAATGCCTGCTCTCATAATATGGACCACAAATCAGGAAGTAAATCAAGAAATTTCAGGATCAAGTGAAACCAACTCCTCTGTCATCAGCGACATAGCTAAAGAGGATTCTTCAGATGGCCTCAGGCTCCAATGTTTTTCCCCCTTTCTTTCTCATAAATATCATGCCTTGAAAATGTTTCCTTGAATTCTTTATTCATTTAAGGAAAATGCTTTAGAACGGTATTTTTTACTTTAGCCACTCACTGATCCTTTTCGTCTTGTGATTCTTCATGGCTCTCTGCTGCACTAATTAGGGTTATTAACAAATTTCAACTGCATGGTCAAAGAGACAACCTCAAGAAAACCAATTTAGGTATCTTTGTCTCTCAATTCAAAAGTAAACTACAGTATACTGACTTATTAA
Organism: Dasyprocta punctata; assembly: GCA_004363535.1. Lineage (NCBI taxonomy): Eukaryota > Metazoa > Chordata > Mammalia > Rodentia > Dasyproctidae > Dasyprocta > Dasyprocta punctata. The sequence continues at coordinate 68,624 of RJWM01008939.1, forward strand.
TTATTCAAAAAGTAATTCAGTCAAGCATTTTGGCCACAACTTACATGATTATTGCTATCCTCAGTGACACATTGCTGTGGAACACTGGTGATCAAAATGCTGCATCTGTAGCTAAAATTAAAATGTGCATCAGATTCAGCAAAGGACAACAAACAGCCCTGATGCCACATTTCCATCAGCAAGGAAAGTGAAGATGTGAAAGCAAAACTAGACAGAAACAATGAACCGGAAGAGGAAAAGGCTGAACCTATGCAGTAATGAAAAGGGGAAATGAGTTTTGGGTACATGAAACAAGAAAAACATAGAAAACTTGTGACTATGCTAGATGAGGTTTCTTAAAAATAGAGAATCCAAAGGGAAAGAAGTGGCCTTATTTCATAAAGAAATTCCAGGTTGTGGATTTCCTGTGCCATTAAGATAATTTAGGTGAATTGAAAAAGGAGTGGGAAGAAATGTAATTTGGTAAAAGAAAGAAGGCAAATGAGCAATTGAATATATGAAGTAGAGAAAGTAAGACTGGCTGTGCCAAATCCACATGAAAAATTGCTGTGGGTATATATAATGAGTGTTTCTTACACTGTCTCAAACTAGAGAGATCTCTGGGGAATATCCCTTAATCACAAACATTTACAATAAGTGCACTATAAATGAAATTTTACTCATTGAACAACTGGAATGAATTTTTTACTGCATAGATGTAATAACTTTTATTAGCTACAATTTGCTATTCTTCAATGTGTTTATCATTTTCTCAGTACTGTAGATGTTGAATTAATACATTCATTTGTATCTGTTCTTCAAATTTTTAAGTACTCTTAAAATTAAACTATACATATTAAAAGATCAGAATATATACAATGGTAATTCAGTTCGTGAACTTAATTTTTTCCACAGTTCTGGGGAAGAGGGGTGCAATCATGTTTGTCACCTGATGCAGAGTTCATGAACTGAAGAAAAATTTTGTTAAATGCTTCTGTTTGTGAACTACATTTTTTATGAACAGAATCATTCATGAACCAAGGTATTACCATACATATGTAAAAGAAGAATAAAAACAGGAAATTAAATTATCTTCAATACACTAGAATATATATTGCTCACTTTGCTATCACTGAATATGTATGTGAAATAGATTTTATGAAAATCATATACTACAAGTTCACACAGCAGCCTGTTTTTATCACTTAATGTATTTTGTGCAACTGACTATACAAATATAAAACCTTCCAGGATATTTTCAAAGGTTTCTGCCCAATGAGTAGACAGTCTTGTCAACCTATGCAGAAGTTTTCTGATTTTGCTATTGTATAATACAGTACCCATCATCACTGACTTTTAGCATGTATCACTCATTATTCCTTTAATGTAAGTTTGTCAGAAAGGAAATAAATGTAAAATAGGCTTACAGCCAAATTTCACTCCAGAATTTTAATGATTTATAATTCTGCTGACAATATATGAAAATATTCATTTGCATATGGGAAGGATAGAAATCACTGGGAGTCAGAAGGCTAACTAGTAAGTAAACCTAATTGAACTCCAGTAAGCCCCTCCTTCTTGAATCTACACAATGGCGTAATGCCCTCTCCTTGAATATGGATGACACCAATTCATTGCTTCTTCCTCACCCAAGAATACAGCAGAGAGGATATCACTCCCATAATTATGTTGTTCCATGTAAGACAGTCTTCTCAGCAGACTGGAGATTGTTTGCAGCTGACTAAAGAAGCAAGTGTCCATTATGCTGTATTGACAGTGTTTGAGAAGCCCATGTAGAGA
>RJWM01008940.1:0-70265 GCA_004363535.1 Dasyprocta punctata
AAGGTGGAAATTCTCTGGGAGCAGAATTGTCTTAGTTCACAGATGAATTCTCCCAGCCCATCTCTTGTGCTGCCCTTGGAAGAACAGATGAAAGTCTGTCTAGCTGAGGCATTCATCTCTTCTCTCATGGTTCATTTTTCTTTGATGAGTTTTCTAGGAAGGAGGCTTAAGAGATTTGCGTTTCTTTTGGAGGAAGTTTCCTCAGTGAGATAAGGAAACTTCAGAGAAAGCCCCATCTCTGTGGCTGGGGTGATGGCAAGAGAAGGTTAGAAAGTCCTTGGTCCAGAGGCCAGATCTGTGCCTTTCGGTTCCTTTCATTCAAAAGTACTCAGCATACCAAAGTATCTCACTTTGGGGGATCATTTTCTCAGCCTCAAAAGGGCCTTCTCAGGATATATATATATATATATATATATATATATATATATATTTGCTTGTCAACTTCCAGCTGAAGGACATTTGGTTTTTTCTAGTTTAGGGTTATTATGAATAAAGTTCTCATAAACATTTGGGCCTAGGATTGTGAGTAAACCCAAGTCATATTTCTCTTAGGTCAAAATCCAGCAATGGGACTGTTGTACCACAGGAGGTAAACATGTATTGAACTTGACACCAAGTTTTCAAGTGGTTTTCCAAACTGGCCATACCATTTGCATTCGCCCCTGTGATGCATGACAGTTCCCTGGCTCTGCATTACGGCCAGGACTGCAGAGCCTCACTGTCTTGGATTTTGTTATTATGACCATAGACAATGGTATCTCAGGATGGTTTCAATTGGCATTTCCTTAATGATGAATAATGACCTTGGGCACCTTTTAATGTTCATAGATTTCCTTTCTACATATGTTCCTTGGTAAGGTATCTGTTCAAATCTTTTGTCCATTTTTAATTCGTTGGTTTGTTTTTATTGTTGGATTTTTGAGTTTTTTTTATATATTTAAAAATTATGATTTCAAATGTACAACACTGGCCCAAGACCCTAGCAGATTCCTATCAGGTTTTTTATTTTTTTGGTCTCTATATCTATAATATGATGTGTTATATATAACATTTATATTTTCCTAACTACACACACACACATCTTCTTAAGTCAACTCACTTTTTCAGTTTAGTTCAGCCAACTTTTACTGGGTCTCCAGTGATTTTACAAAGAACTAGGGAACCAGAGTTGATTAGTACATAGTCCCAGCAATTGAGGAACTGCTGGTTTTAAGCAATGTAGCTTAAATTTGAATTCAATTAAGAAATACACAAGAATGATCACATGTAATACATCAGTTTTTTGAGTAGAAGATGACTCTATTTGTTTAGATAAATGACTGAGGCATTTTCATTCTGACTTTGTGAAGGCCACTAATTGTCACTAGTAAATTCCTTGTTAGAAATTTTTTTAAAAATTCCTCAATACAGCCCTTGTTTAGAGTATCATATATTCTGAAAGGATGCAGTTTGCATTGATTCCTGCTGCAGTTTGAGGTGGGGTGCTCCCGTATTCTGAGCCTATGAAATGTGATGAAAGCCAAGTCCAGAGACAGCGAAGCCACTCAGTACACTGTGCTCTCTGTGAGGTGCAGTCCGTGGTTGGCCCCCCAAAGAGTGCTCTGCTTAACTGCAGCCCGACGGTCCCCTGCAGAACTGCCGGTGCTGGCTTCCTGAACACTGAGAAAACCATCTCTCCACAGCAACTTAAAAAACCATCTCAATTTCTTAGAATTCTCTTATGCTGAGTTAAAAAGAATGAAACTTTGTACCTTTATTATTTTTGTACTCACTGATTGAGACAGTACAATTGTGCTCACTTCGTATTAAGAAATTAAAGCCTCTCCTGAGATGCCCTCTGCCCTGGGGTGGGTTACTTCTGTCAGCTGCAAACCAGCCGGCCAGTTTCTCCTGTAGTGGAGAACGTCACACTATACTGGCTAGGCTTACGAATTAAATGATTGGGTTTTATGATTATCAAAGGAAACTAAAAATAGGCGTATAAAATGAAAAAAGCGCTATAAAGAAAGTGCACTTCAGATAGAGATTGCTGTCATGATTTAGCCTCCAGACTCACGTGGCTGAGAAGCTAGGAGGATGCTAAAAAAAGAAACGAAAGCTGCTTTTGACACTTTTCTCTGAGGCTTAACAATGACCTGGTGTGAGGACGTGGCAAGGCCCACCCGAGGCCTCTTCCCCGCGACACTGGGGAGAGGCTTAGTGGTTGCCGGGGATCAGCGTGGATGAGCTTTCTAGTTTAGCAACAGCAGCTCGACTTCCACATAGACTGTCTCAGAGGCCTCTCAGCTCTCCCCTTCTCATAATTGCCCATGTCATCCTCCTCCTCGTCCTTATCCTCATCACCAACATCATCATGATAGAAAACCTGAGTGTGGATAGGACACAGTGGCACAGCAATGGAATACCATCGAGATGTTTTTTTAATTTTGTTTTCTGAAAGGAGGAAGGATGGGAGGGAAGGAAGAGGGGAGAGAGGGAGGAAAGAAAGTGGGAGGAAAGATCCAAAACAGGCCATGAATGTTCTTTGCCAGAGCCTAATTTTCATTTTCAAGGTTCAGAACCAGTGAAGAACTGGATCTCCCCCCAGAGAAGAGAACAGGAACATAAGCTCATTATCTGATTTAAATTTGCATATAATTGGCACGCTTTCCAGTTAAGACAATAAAAATTCATGTTAACTGGAGTTACGACGATGGCACAATATACTTAAAGCAGCACTTGTCGCTAAGCATAAAAAGCTCCGTGCAGTGTCTGCAGGAGTTCTCCAGTGGCTCAGGTTTGCACAGAGGTTGAGGGGGGAGGGTCTGAGCTCAGCCAAACCAGGCAACCTTGAGCATCTGACCTTAAGCCTTGGCCTTGTCTTGTAGAGGGGGAATAAGATACCATCTTCTCAGCATTGTTCTGAGGCATAGATGGAATCACATGTTTGAAATATATATTCTATGGATTGCATTTCAGCTGTGCTGCCCAAACTGTGTAGCTATTTTTTGTGACACTGTGGTCTCTGTGAGCTGGTGGAATGTCACTGCGTGGGAACTGAGATGGTAGGGATTATGCCCAAGACCAAGAGCCTGACAGACTGAAGCCTTGCCCGCCTTTGCTTTCGTCACCAGCACATCCAGATGAGTGGCTTGATTTTCCACATGGCATCCAGATTCCGGGTACTTTAAAAACACAGCCTGTTGGCCAGACTTCCCTCACTAGAGGGTTGGAGCACCTGGCCAATGTTCCAGCCACACGTGTTCTGAATGTCACAAAACTCCCAGCAGTGAAAAGAAACAGGACTCAGGCCTTAGATGGGCCTTCCTGTGACTTACTCTATGCAGGGACAACTCCACTGACATCTATTAAAACCCCAGCGAGCATCCTGTTACTGGAGGATGAAGACTATAACGTGTCCCTGGGGGCAGAGGGAAGGGACTAAGCGCTGCCATGCCTTGGACATTTGTTGTAGTGCCAACCACTCTCTGCTTCCTTTGCGTACCGTCCTATGATCCCTTTGGATGGAAGCAGTTTATTAGCATGCGAGGCAGGTGCCCTAACACTGAGCTACATCCCTAGCCCCTTATAGTAAATGGTGGACTATTTGCATAAAACCTATGCATACCCTCCCATACACTTTGAATCACTATGTTACTTACACTACCTAGTACAATGTGAACCGTGGTCATACTATATTGGTTAGGGAATAACGACAAAAAATGTCTTTAAATGTCACTACAGAAGCAATCTTTTAAAAATATTTTCCCTGTGCACTTGATTACATCTATAGCTGCAGAACCCATGGCTATGAAGGAAGACTATAGTTAACTCACATTGTCTCTTATCAGCATAGTGGATGAGGTGAGCTTTGCGTAAACATCTGGAGGGTTTATTACACATCCCTGTTTAAGTATCACTGCAGAGATGTAAAATAAGAGCATCCCTGGTTATCCCTCCTGACAGCCTTGATTTCTGCGGCCATCTCTCCCTGCTAGTGTTTCCTGCTGGTGAGCCAGGTCTCTGTGACAACACGGTTTTGCTGCTGAGGTCCTGATCTTGTGATTACCCTTGAGACAAAATTAGAATTTGGTGTGGAAGCCTGTCAGCTTGTCAATTTCTGTTTTTATTGACAGTCTTAGACATTCCCATCGATTAGTTCTTCTCTGCAATCATATTAATGGATCCAAAGGATCTGTGCATTGTCAGCTTAGCATAAAGGTCCAACTGATTCCAGCAGGATTCTCAGAGTTGAAACCTGGCCAGACTTCAAAATGCAAGAACCACAGGCTGCGGGATAGGTATTAAAACAAAAAGATGATGAGTGGGTGGTCATTTTTATAAAAGTACAAACCACCCTATATTGCAGGTACTCGCTCTGGCCAGCACTTACATTCCACCCTGCCATCCCCCGTCCACGTGCCCAGTCCACCTCTTTCCTGGCCACTCAGCACCTGTCCCCAGACCATCAGCTGCAGTACACCCTAACAGGAGCTGCAATCTGCCTCTCCCAAGCCATGCATCCTCCCTGTACCTCTGCGGCACTAGCTGTTCACCACACTGCTATGGTTACCCTCCCCCGCCCTCTGCCTGGCCAACTGATTCTGGGCAAATCTGGACAATCCATCCTAGACAGTTGTTGAATCTGTCCCCACCCCACTGATGCTTCCACAGTTCAGTCACCACCAGTCTCTTCCCAAACTGTCCTTTTCCCTCTAAGTGACCTTGCTGATTCCTGCCACAGCCCTGAACCCCATCCCTCTGCCTGGTCCCACACCGGGCAGGCTGATGACAGCCTGTGAAGGCATGGTTATTCTCCACCAGCCTCTGTACCATGGAATATGCAACCCTTGCTTGACACTAAGAAAACCTCACCTCCAACAAGACAGGATATGAGGCCATGTCCAGCCTGCGCCTAGAGGCAGCTCCTGGAGCTGTGGATGTTTCCAGCAGCTCTCAGGCCGGGGAAATCAGGCCCAAGTCACAGAGTTTGCAGAGACAAGGAAAAGCTCTGCACCCTTCAGAGACATCAAAAGAACAAACACAGAGCAGGGGACGTGGCTTCTCGGTGAAAAGGCATCACCTTTCCCATGAGGGTGGACTGCCTGCTTCACAATCCCGAATGGGAAAAGTAAGGAAGGTTTAGTAGCCAACACAAGGAGATCGATGCAACCTTCTCTGGGCTGTGCCACCCCATCCTCGGATAAGGTTGAGCCTGCCCACTTCTGGGCATCTCCCTCACCCTTGCCTCTTTCTGTACCTTAACTACCACTTACCGGCAGGACCTTGGCCAAGTCACTTAGCCATTTGAACTTTCTCACCCCTAAAATGAAAATGGTGATATTATTTTATAGAGAGGTTAGGGTAAAGTTCACAAAACACTCCTCAAGAGGCCATTATTCTCATTCTCTAGATGAATAACAGAAGCTCAGAAAGTAACATTAGTTACTTGTCCAAGGTCATGCAGCTAACAGGTCACCATGGTTATCAGAGACCATTCTTGGCGACGTGGCAGACTTTCTCTCAGCACCTCTGGCCAGGAGCACACACATCCTTTCACCTGTCCCAACCTGGCACAGGTGGGTGAGTCTCACTTCTAGCTCCAGCCTGGCTCACAGACACTGGGCTGTGTATCCATCACCCCACAAAGGACTGATCTACCAGAAGTCACTCACATTTCTCCCTGTGTCAGGAGAGCAGGGACACTGTTCTAATTCCTAGTATCTTCTTCTGCCTCTATGGATATCACTAAAAGCACACTCTCTGCGGAGGACCTTCCGCTGGGACATGCTCAGTGAGTGACTAGCTCCTCTCGGTCCCTTCTCTGTGCGTGCTGTGTGTGTGTGTGTGTGTGTGTGTGCGTACACACACGTGCACGCATGTACTCACGGGCGCTTGTGTGCATTTTCTCTTGGGGCCCACCTCCAAACCTCACCTCACTACTCTCCGCCCACCGTCTCCTCCAGCACTTTGTTCTGCTCCCAGGGCACAGTCTACCCTGAACAGTGTGGACGTGGGCTCCCGAGGTGCCCAGGTTCCAGAGAAAGGAGACAGACAGCCCTCCGAGCGTCAGGCTGCGAGGAAGGAAAACATGGGTATGCGGCACATAGTTTCATTCTCTCCCTCTTTAAGAATCTGGCACCAGAAGCGCATCTCTCTCCTGCCAGGGATGGAGCAGCAGAGACTTGGCGACAGTCTCAGCCAGATGTCACCCGCATCTGGCTGCCTTGGCTGCTGAGTTGTTTGGAATGAGCAGTCTAATCATGGTGTGGACGAGGTGCCCAGGGGGTGTGGGGCCGCACAGCCAAGGCCCTCACCGTCTCGCGCTACCTTATCCCTTGGAGCAGGTCAGCTAGGTGGCATCTCTCGGTTTAGATGCAGCAGCAGAGGACACAGGGGCACTGGACAGGGCAGGCCTGCTCCCCTCTTGGCTCTCCTGAGCTGTGCTGGGCCCTGCTCCTTCCACTGCCGGGCATGAGCATGTCTTGTTATTTTACAGAGACCAGGCTCCCAGTGCATTTCAGATCTCGTCAACAGAGGAGCCGCTCGCGGTTGTCTTCTGTCCCATGGGTGCAGGACCACACTTGGGAAACAGATGGAGGAAGCAAAGGGCGGACCAGCCCCTGCATCTGCACGGCTGTGACAACTGGGCTATCACAGGCTTCGCTTGGGCCAAGGCCAAGGCTATCCGTGGAGAGCGCAGCCACACCCCCATCAAACACAGCAGCGAGGAGGCTGCGTGGCTGCATTATGATGAGGCAGGCATGCTGGATTCGCAGGCTGGTGGCCAAACACCAGAGTCCCAGGCTGGGAGCAGGGAGTGGGCTCCTTCCACCTGCGCCCGAGGCCGGCGCTGCACACAGAGCTGAGGCTGGGCCGGGCACTGCACACACATTAGCAAAAGTGCGGGCGGCGGTACCATGCCACAATCTTCCATTGTGCGCACGTGGGTCACCATCTGCTGTGGAAAGCCGGGCACCTGTCAGAAACAGCTGCTGATGGCAAATCGCAGGTGAGGGAGAGAGCAGTGCCCACAGGGACAGCGCGGGGCATGCTGCCTAGTCCTCAGGAATGCCAACTGTTCACCAGAGACCTGTGCCATGGGGGGGCACGTGACACAACGTGTTTCTGTGCCTCCCCTCTGGGAAGGTGCAGGGACATCATTCTTCTACCTCCTTGGCTGCAGGTTCCAGCTGATTGTCATGGTTGTCACAGGCTGAGGGGACCTGTGCTCAGGATTCCCTGGCAGAAAGAGGAAATTCCAGAGCAACCTGTGGGAGTGTGTGTGCAAGGCCTCTGGTGGCAAAACCTTGCTGGCCTGTGTGTGTGTGTGGCAGGGGAGCAGCACGCATCCTGCTGACACTGTGGAGCTGGCATCCCAGTGACAGACAGGACCCACATGAGAGCCCATCAGTGTGGCCAGTTCCTTCCTGGAAGCCTCTTTTCATATAAATGAAGTTTACTTCATTAATATAAAATAAAACTCTTTAATATCAATGATTTTAGTGAGAAATATTTCCAAAGTGAGTTACATGGGGCCCTGCATACCATGTTAGTACTTCTTATGTCTCAGGCATTTTCTGCTCTACTTCCTCTTGGACAATCCCTTCCTCCTATACACCAGGCTGCATGACTAAAGCTTGCAGGGCTCAAGGGACTCAAGCAGGATACGGGGCTGGTGCTGCAAAGCCAGGCCTTGAGAACGGCTGTGCGCCTCAGCCTCTCAGTTTGAACCAGTTGACACTGCTGCTACCTCTTCCCACCTGTGTCCCCGGCTGGTCCCAAGGCCCTCAGGGCACACAGGGACACTGGGCACATGCTGTTGGCCACCAGCACATAAGGCACAGATAGTGGCCTTTTCTGGAATGTTCTTCTAGAGCCATCTAGGAGCCGGCCTCCCTCTTGAGGGTGAAAATCTGGGCTGAAGCCCACATTCCCTCAGAGGTCCTGCCAGGCTCTCTTCTACCTGCACGGTCTCAGTTTTCCTTGGAGCTGAGTCACTTGAGCACCCGAGGGTCCTTCCACCGGCTGGGAGGCTCTGCAGGAGCAGAGACCCACTGTCTGCTTCTACTCTATGCAGCCCGAACCTGCTGAGCCACCTCTCACATGGAACTTTCTCCTGCAGACTGGGGTGCCACCATTTTCCTAGGGGATGCCAGAGCGAGGTGCCTGGCTTCAGGAATCTTCACGTCTGCCCTCCCTTTCTGCTGGCCCTGTTCCTTTTGTCTGTGGTGCCAAGATTCCAGAAGCTTCACTGATGCCTTCCGAGGGTCTTCCCCAAGCCAGTTGTGACAATTTAGTCTGTGGCACCTCCTTTGTCGGGACTGATGAACAAGAATCTCAGGCTTTCTGTATGTGAGAGCCTCAGGCCAGGGCCACAGCAGGAGCTGTTCACAGGCTCAGGTGCATCGACTGGGCGATCTATCCTCCAGTTGCTCCGGTGCTCTCTGCTCTTCGAGTTTTCAAATATTCCACACTGCTCTATTAACTTTGAAGGTACGTTCTTGGACCAAGGGTTCAAGTGTTCTCACTGCTCCTCAGAAATAAATTCCAAAAACTGTAACAGGAGGAACCGGGTTCTTTACCAACATCAGAGTCATTCAGGGCAGGAAAAGTAAAATTTTGTGCTTAAACCTCAAGTCTGGAAAATTCTCCACTGATGCCACATTGCAAAATCAAGGCACTACAAGTGTCAACCAAAACATAATCTACTGTCCCTTTGAGAACTGCTTGCAAATCTACAAATGAGCCTTTTGTGTAGAGCACATTACCAACAGAATCATGACCATGTCTGTGGGACAGGGCTTGCATTGCTGACGCTCCTTCTGTCTCCCTCCAGGCCGGCAGACATCATTGGAAAGGAGTGCTACGGTTCCCTGGGCTTCCAGAGTGGGGTCGGGGGGACCACACTGTGTGGACAGCAGCCCTCAGCCATGGCCAAGCACACGATGCACTCCAGATGGCACAGCCAGGGAATCTGAGCACAGCACCTCCCAAGTTCAAGGTCTGCCCTGGTAGACCTGGGTAAAATATACAGAACCTAATCTTGACCATTCTAAGCCTTTTAAAGGATTACTTCAGCACATTAAGTACATTCCCAATGTTGCACAGCCACTACCACAGTCCATTTCTGGAACCTTCTCATTATCCCAATCGGAAAGCCTGGACTCATTAAACAACTACTGCCCTTTCCACAGCCCCTGAGAACCTCTAGTCCAACTGACTTCTGGGTGCACTATATAAGTGGATTATACAGTATTTGTCCTTTTGTGTGTGTTCCATTGTATTTAGTGTCATATCTTTAAGATCATTCTTATTACAGAATATATTAGAATTTCATTCCTTTTCAGGACAAGTAATATTCTATTTACGTACAAACCACATTTTGTTTGTCTTTCACTGTTGATAGACACTTTCCATCTATTATGAATAATACTACTACGAATACTGGTGTACAAGTATCTGTTTGAATCCCTAACTTTCATTCTTTTCAGTAAATACCTAGGACTGGAATTGCTGTACAATAAGGTAATTCCGTGTTTAATATTTTAAGGGACTGCCCAAATGTTTTCCACAGCAGTGGTACCGTTTTACTTTCTCACCTGCAATGCACGAGGGTTCCAATTTCTCTGCAGCCTCCTTAACACTAGTTATTTTCTGTTCTATTTTCAATAATGTCTATTCTAACGGATATGCAAATATTTCACTGTGATTTTGATTCCCATTTTCCCCAATGACTAATGATTTTGAGCATCCTTTCATGTACTTACTGGGCCTTTATGTATGTTCTTTGTTAAATAAATATTCAAGTTCTTTGCTTTTTTATGCTGTTTTTTTTCAGGGCTGTGGTTATAGAACCCAGGGCCTTAAGCATGCTATGTAAGTACTCTACCACGAGCTAAATCCCCAGCCCCCATCCAGTTTTGAAGGGGCTGTTTGTATTTTTGTTGTTGAGTTATAGAAATTTTTTATACATCTTGGATATAAATCCCTCATGAGATATGATTTGTGGGTTGCCTTTTCACTCTCTTAATTGTCCTTCAATGCACAAAAGTTTTAAACTTTGATGAAATCCAGCTTATTTATTTTTCTTGCATTGCCTGTGCTTTTGGTATCATATTCAAGAAACCATTGCCAAATTCAATATGGATTTATTTTAAATCCACTGAAAATCCAATGAAGATTTTCCTCTATGTTTTCTCTTAAGGGTTTTATTGTTTTAGCTCTGAAGTTTAGGTCTTTGATCCATTTAGAGGTAATTGTTGAATATGGTGTAAGGTAAGGGCCCAGCATCATTTTTTTCCATTTCTAGACAATCACAAATCTAAATGTCCAGTTGGCTCCACACCATTTCTTTTTATTTATTTACTTTTTTTTTTTTTTTTTTTTTGCGGCACCGGGGATTGAACTCACAACCTCGTGCCTGTCAGGCATGCACGTAAGCCGCTGAGCCAAACTCCTGGCCCTGTTTTCTTGAGGCAGGGTAGCAGGGTGTAGCTCAGGCCGGCCTTGCGTTCCCGTTGTAGCCCAAGCCGGCCTCGAACTCACAACGCTCCTCCCCCCTCAGCCTCCCGAGTGCTGGGATTAAATGCATGCGCCACCATGCCTGGCTCCACACCATTTCTTGAAAATACTGTCCTTTCCCACTGAATGGTCTTGGCACTCTTGTCAACAATCAGTCAACTATATATGTGAGGGCCCTGCCTTCCTTTTTTATTCTGTCTCTTACTTTTATCTGATGTGACTCCCAGGAGAAGCTGACAGTCACCTATCTCCCCCATGTCTCAACTAGACTGTCACTGCTCCCAGGAGGCAGCCCCCAGTAGCAGGTGCACCATTCAGAGCCTGCATAGCTCAGCATAGCTATCTCCTCTCATGCACCTGTTCCCACTCATTTCTCTTCTCATCAGCCACATGAGGGGGAAGATTTGATGCTCTCAGCTCCAGCCCTCAGTCATACAGAACATGTCCCTGCTTGCATACACACAAGCACATATGTGCACATGCACACAGCCTGCACAGGTCACAGGACATGGAGTCTTCCAGACCTTCTGATGTATTGCTTAACCTTCTCCTCCTCCACCAGGGGGCACTTTCCCACCCTTCGCCCATCAGATCCCTTGCACAGTCCCACCCAGAGTGGACCCCCACTATCCCTCTAGCTGGATGGTGTCATGTGCTGATCTCTACTGCTTAGAGATCATCAGAGAGTCTCCATATCTAGGGGAAACCGCACCTAACACACACATGCACGTGCACATGTGCACACAGTGAAGACAGTGAAGCAGCTGCTGGTCCTGATTATTTTAATTCTCAGGCTGCTCCCATTTTTCCCCTAGTCAAGTCAGCCCTTGCTTCTGTGCTCCACCACGTGCTTCCCAAGCAGCTCGAAGGTCACCTCTGTTGTGATAGTTCTGGATTGTCCCCAGGGACCATGCATCTGAAGCAGAGCTGAGATCCCTTGCTGTGTACTGTGTGTCGCTGATCTCTGCGGTTATGGGTAATGACAGCAACACCATGACTGCCACCACTGCCTCGAACCCAGCCACTCCCAGCCACTGCAAGGTCCCTGCGTCCTAGCTCTGTCACTCAGCACCGTACCCCATATGCATTCGTCCACTTCTTTGGCAGACAGTGAGACATCTGAGGACAGGGATGATCCTCTGTTCACCTCTGCAGCCTGATCCCAGAACTTGGCACACAGCAGGTGCTGATAAATATTTGCTAAATAAAGGAATGAATGACTTCAAACCCTGATTTGAAAGTTTTGCGTCTCTTGGAAAATTCCAGCTTAGGCAGCTGCTCCTGTCCTCTGTGCAAATAGGCAGTTTATCAGTCCAAGGCGGGCAGCGGATTTGCTGAGCCGAGCTCAGGCCCGGCCTCTGCCCAGAGCTGTCCTTCACTGGAGCAGGGTTGCATCTGCCTCTCTCGATAGGGGCTTCTGCCAGAACTAGGGCACGGCTCTGTGCAGCCTGACCATTTCTAATGCTATTTTCACAGCAAATTCAGAAGCAACGGTGATATTTTTTGCTCTTAAGAATAAGACAAGTCCTTTGACATAATAAGGTTAAAAAAGAAATGAAAAACCTCATCCTGTGTTTCTTTTCATCTGAGTGGAAAAACTCCCAATCTCTCCGTTCCAGTTGGCAGACTGCTGGACTCTCAGCTTCTGAGGAGAAGGGGAGCAGAAAGATCAGTCCTTAGCAGCTGAGAACTTATTTTTGGCTACACAGCTGGTGGAGGACTTGGTGACCGACAGTGTCTCCCTGGCATAGAGGCCAGGAACACCAATGCTGCCTGGGCAGGATGCCCCACCCAGGCCTGGGCACCCTGCTTTTCTGCTGCCCTGACAGGTCACACTGTCTTGGGGTGAAGGAACCCAGTGGTCATGTCTTCCACGGGGACTGTGGGACAGAAAGCGGTGCTCAGACACCAAAACACAGCTTCCTGGGGACCCTCACAGCTGGCCTCCAGGACAGCCCTCTGTCAAAAGGGACAGAAGGCCTGTTTTGCCTCCCTCTAAAGCTGACACAATGGCCAGGGGGTGGGATGACACAAAGGCAGAATTTAGCACTATTATTCTGAAGGAAAACATTCCCCAAATTAGAGGTTTCTGACCATGGACTGTGGGCCCCAGAAGTTTCATGGGTGCTGGTTGACTGCTTGACTGCTCGCCAGGAGTTGTGAGAGGCGTCCCCAGGCAGAGTGAAAAGAATTCAGCTCTTCAGAGCCAGGAGGCCATCAGAGACTAGCCAGGACTCTGTGGAGCAATCTGTGGCCTGGTGACTGGAGAAGCCAGCATTTTAACAGACTCTGAAGTGAATTTTGACACAACATGGTGATCTTGTCAGTCTTCTCTGATTAAAGGTTCAGTATAATCGTCAGTCTTTCCTATGAGCTGCATCTGGCCTGCCTCTTATAACCTTGACACTGTAGCCCAAGTTCAAGGCTTTTCAGGACTTAACCCAAGAGGGAACAGAGGGCCTCCACCTACTGCTGCCATCAGCAAGCTGTGACAATGAGTCTCACTTCTTTACTTCTTTTTCCCTTTGTGGTAATTTAGAACAACAAGAATAGAAAGTCCTAGAGACTAAGAGAAAACAGAATGTTCTTCAAAGAAAGCTTTTGCATTTATATTCAATTCAGATACCCAGTGATCTAAAAACATCTTCATTTTCAATGTGAAATATTTTCAAATGGAAATCTAAAGTAAGAGGCCATGAAGTGTGTAGAAGACAGAACGTTTTTCACTGGCACAGAGTCTCTTCCAACTCAGAGGTCAGCGGTGGTGCACCAGGCCCTACAGTCGCTCCCATCATGGATAGAGACACAGGGAGGATGGAGCCCGGCCCACCTGGGCTCCTGGAAGCCTGAATCATGACACCCCCAGAAAGAATGCAGCCCAGGCTCCCCCTGTGCTCACTCAGCTACCTTACCTCCCTGCCCACCTGCACCCCCTGCCACATGGGCTCTGCCGGCCTGCAGCCATATCTTCTGTCAGTCCCTGTAACATTCCCTGAGCAGCCACAAAATGCCAGAGTCCATGTTTGGACCTTTGAGGAGTACGATTCCAAGGAGAGCAGCATCTAAACACTTGGCTACTGGTTTTACACCCCCACTTTACTTCACAAGCATTAGAGACAGCTCACATGTAAAACAGCACCATAGGAGAAGACCAAGAAGGAGAAAAAGGACACACCGGAGGTCACAGAGTTCTGTGTAATTGCTAACACAGAGGCACTGATTTGACTACTTGGCTGGTCAGGACCATCTTCAGCAGTCTGGGGTGGACAGCAACCCCTACAAGGTGGTCGGCATGTGCAGTGCAGCCCCTGGCTTGCCCTGAGACTCAATATCCATGGTTACTCTGCCAAGTGATGACAGTGGTACCCAGAATTCATGCCTCAGAGCAATGAATGGCTCGGCTAGGAGGCCCCAAGAAGGCTCTGATCTCATCTTGTTCCCTGGGAAGCCTGCCAAGAGGCACCATGGCACTGGTCAGTATAGTCACCTTGGAGGCAAGACCATGCCTCAGATCCTCATACTTCCTGGGTTTGGGCAACTTCATCCCCTTAATAAGCTGAGGCTCTGCATGAAGGTATGGTGTGATGAGAGGAAACAGTATCTTCCCCAAAGATCACATCATAAAGGGATCATATCACAGTGATACAAATACCGATGTTTACAGCAGTACAATTCACAATATCTAAGCCTTGGAAGCGGCCTACATGTTCATCAACAGATGAATAGAAAAAGAAAATGTAGTATTTATACACAATTTTACACTGCTCTGCCATAAAGAAGGATACACTTGAGTCATTTGCAAGAAAATGGAGGCACCTTGTATCCATAACATTAAGTGAAATAAATCAGATGTGCAAGCTTGAAAATTGTATGGGTTCTCTTATATAAGAAACTCAAAGTACAAATAAATCAAAAAGCAGAAAAGATCGGCTATAAGAAATAGGGAGATAGATCTTTGGCAAATGGAAAGAGCACCAAGAAGCAGAGGGAAGGGGGCGGGGGAGTGGAGGTGGATGTAAAGAGAAACAAGAGGTGCCACGGACGTGCACCAAGTCCCCTCAGAGGACGTATGTGACGTGCCACAACGTGTATTGATACAAAAAGGAGAAAGACAAGGTCCCTCAACCATCGGAACTGTGTCTTCCAACACAAGGCTCTTACCTTCCCCCTGAGGGAACTGCCATGATCGCTGGTGACGGCACAGAGCTCCACCAGCCAGGGCTGCTCAGGGGACCAGGGTGTGAACTCTTCAAAAACCCCTTTCAAGCCCATTTTCACTATATTTCTCTGGTTTCCCTCCAATAGTATTTTCCTTTAACGTTATAGCCTTTGTGCCCCTGGAGCTCCACAGGCTGGGGAATGAGAACTTGCTGAACCACCGCAAAAAGACTGCACCTTCTCCTGCAGCTCTTCCACTTGGCACGCAGTGAGGAGGGGTGGAGGAGGATGCCGAGGTGAGGAGTGGCACTCTCCAGAGCACGCACGGTTCCCCCCAGCCCTCCTCGGCCTCCACTTGTACCAAGGACAGGAGGCAACAGCGGCAGCACCAACACGCAGTAAGCAAGCGGGAAACATCACAAAAGCAAAGCAGCAGGGGTGTGAGGCCTCAGCTTTTGTGAGCGGGCGGGGGAGGGGCAGCATGGGAGACGGAAGAGTCCAACAGAAGCTGGCCTAACCGTGTGGACAACTCAGCCCCACTCGAAGGCACCCAAAGATCCACAGAACCAGAAATCTCCGTGAAAGCCCTGATTTCTGCTTGGGCAGCATGCTTAGGAACACCACGTTATATGTTTTATTGAAGGTGCTCATCTTTGAAACCTGAAGGTGACTTCAGCATTGTTCACGGGGTAGGGCAGAAAGAAGCTGGCGAACACTCAGAAGTACACGGTGTGTTTCCACTGGGCCTCGGGGAAGGTTTCCAGTCCTCCTAGGTTGGAAGGTCATTCTGCAGCCAGGGTGGGCCCACGATCACCTATAAGCACAAACTGCTCCTGAGGGACATCTGGATGGAAACCACAGCAGGAGGGGTGACAGAAACCCTTCTCACTCTAGGCTGAGAAGACTCGTTCACTGTGCTGCCTGGACTTTCGCAGTAGCCTCCGGACTGCCTTTAACTCTACTGTCTGCCTCCTCAGCTCCATTTGCCTGGCCTTGGTCAGACCAGTTCTTCTAAACTACGTTCCTAGTTGTGCCATCTCCCTGCTTTGAATGTAGCTACATGTTTCCTCTACTTTTTTACCTCAGCCAAACTTTCTAAAATGTGCTAGTCACATGAGTAATGTTTTTCACCATTAATACAATGTTAATCCCCTTGGACTGGGTAAAGAAGAAACGGGATGGTGTTGTGATTTATATATAAATCTCCCTCCGCCAAAGCCTCATGCGGCCAGAGGCGAGGCTTGTGGGAGGTGACTGAATACTCACTGGTGTATTAGTCCATGGATGGGTTCGTGGCTGAATGTGTCGTTACAAGGTAGAGCCTGGTCAGAAGCGGTGGGGGAGGGAGGCCGTGGCCTGGAAGGGTTTAGTCTCCCCCACTACATCCTCTCTTCGCGCTCTGCTTCCTGTCTACTATGCCATGAGCGGCTCTCCTCTGGCAGGTCTTTCTGCCTTGGAGCAGCTGACTGTGAACTAAAAACATGAACCAAAATACATTAATCCTTCTTTAAATCATGAGTGTCAGGTACTGTGTCCCATCAGCAAGAAAGTGACTAAGACAGATGGGAAGGGTGGGGAGCTCTATGCTGTAACACCACCATGTCGAAAGGGTCTTTACTTTGGGACAATTTCTTTGAAAATACAAAGTATTATCTTTGGGGACCACAGAGCCCTGGATGCCCAAAGTGCGGATGTCCAGTGTTAACCTTGGTTTCTCTACAAAAAGAAAAAAAAATTGAACCGTCTCAGTTTTGGAAAGATCAAGGAGAAAAACTCATCATAACCAAGAAGACAAAGAGACTGATCCAGCATTAAAGTGCTGTCATCAGTATACAAGCTATTGTCTTGCTTCAGTTGCTACCAGCTCCCCAGAAAGCCAGTGCTAACACTGATCGTGTCATCTTAGGTCTCTCCCATCTGCTGTCCGTTGCGCCACTGAGGGAGGAAAGTTCATGCCACACAAGCCCATGAGCTGGCCAGGTGACCACCTACCCATCACACTGCCTGCAAACCACATAGCAACACGCACAGCATCTTCACACCAGCCCTTCTCATGGGCACATAGGCACGCAGCCTGTGCTGCTGTGCACACGAGCTGCACAGTGGCTGGTCACACAATTGTCACAATTCGATTCAGTGCACGCTCACCTAGGAGCCGAGTCACTGACAACACCCATGTGCTGAACACATAACCAGAAGTACCAGCTGCCCGTGTGCAGGTCAGACGCCACACAGGTGCTACCCGCCTACCACCACGTTCCTCATGCCGTCAGCAAGCGCACAGACCATTTCCAGGCCAGCGATGTAACCACCTTGTTTGCACAGCTGCCGAGTCGCTGCCCGCATGTTGTCACGGATGCACAGGTCACAACACGGTGTTCGCACTTTGCCCGGAAACTCATTACATCACATGGCGACCCTATGTTAGGCACAGAATTCTTGTACCCGCTCCCTTTGAGATGGCAGCTTTTTGCCTTGGGACACGAGCCCATTTTCACTAAAAGCCAAGAAATCCCTCTCAGCTATACGGTAGGATTGGCTGTAATAACTTTGGGCTCAAGTCTGAAAACTTCATTTTGGAAAAGTCAGTGGAAAGATAAGGGAATGAAAATGTGCCCAACTGACAAAGAAACCAGCAAGCCGGGGCCGTGCTCATGGAGAAGGAGAGGCAGAAGATGGCCCGGCTCCCCACTCCCACCGATGGGGTACACTGCTCGGGACAGTTGTGAGCAGTCAGGTGTCTTGTTCTCGCCGTAGCCCTCGGGAACATTTTCTAAGTGTGGAACCGGGCTTTTGTGCTGAGCTCATGTGACCCTTCCAATGTCATCAATGAAAAAAACCGAGGGTTGAAGGGGACGGTGATGGCCACGTGCCACACCGCTGGTGGCAGGATGAAGCATATTCACAGGGACAGACTTAGCCACCAGATTAATTTTTAATTGCAAGCATGCTTGGCTACTGAGAACATTTACCCATAACAGAAAGAGCATGGAGGGCCAGTCCCAACAGCAGGAGGAAGGAGGAGATGAGGACAGAAAGCAGAGCTCAGGGCCAAGAACAGTTGCAGGTGGGGACCACTGAGGAGGGGAAGGGACTGGGCTTGGTGCCAGCTCTGACACTAACCAGCCCTGTGGGTTCTGGGAAGTCACCGTCCCTCTCTGTACGATCACATCCCGGGCTGTGATGGAGGGAGTCAGTCCCTGCGGTCCTTTCTAACCTGCACTGGCCGGCGGATTCTGAAGGTGTAAGCATCACGGACACTAAAGAAGCCCTGGGATTTCGGCCACTGGCACCTAAGAGAGGAGACAGTTGCTCATCTACTCAGCACCCCTCACATCCTCCCGGCTGTCAAGGGCTTGAAGTCCACACACAGGAGGCTCCATCCAGGGGCTCCTTCCTTTCCCAGAGTGGAAAGGAAGCTACACCAAGCTTCTCCCCTCGCCCCAAGGCAGGAAGAACTTCCAAGTCTGATTCTCAGAACCAAGCCCCAAACCATGACCTCTGGAAATGAGAGCAAAGTTCCCTGAGGAAATGTTTCAGATGCCTGCCCGGTGAGGAGCTGCTCCTTAAGGCTGCCTGGCCAGCACGCTGGGCAAAGGTCCCCAGGAAGCAGCATGCAGCGTTTTAAAAACATCGCCCTCTGTTGGCTCACAGTTTCAACTCCCTCTCCCCAAGGGACCAGCGAGGCCACAGAGAAGTAAGGACAAAAGACACCCTGCTTGGACCAAAGGCAGGGCATGCTGGGACAGCGGGAGGCTGGGCTGCGAGGTGGGGCGACAGGAAGGACCATCGGTTTCTGACTGGCTGAGCCATGGCCCAGGGGGCTCATGTGTGACCCTGGCAACTCACCCAGTGTCCTCATCTGTCTTACATCCCTGCTGGCTTTATGGGACTTGTTCATTTGATATATTAGCAGTGAAATGCTCACTGTTGTCAGCACATGATAGAAAGCATTTTAATAGTTTTAATTAAAGATACGATTCTGGGGTGATCACCAAGAATGCCACAGTTCCCTGGGACTGCCTGTTGGCCCCGTGTAGCACACAGACATCTCCTGCACACCCTGCTGCCATTCACTACCTGGCCAGGGCCACGCTGGAGAGATTGTGCTTGTTTTCAGACGGAGGAGGCAGGACCTAAGCTGGCCGTGTGTGAGGACACCCGCTGCTCACTGCAACTGTGAAAAATGAGCCTCTTTCCTAACCTGGGGAAGGTGGGGGGCACTGCTCATGATTTAAGGGTTTAAGGGAGTAGAAAAGTTGTACAAAACAACACTGATATCTTTATCACAGTGTTCTTCCTATGGGCTCAGAATATCAGTAGGTTCAGGAAATGCTTCCCTCAGTTTTTTGCTTTTTTGAGACATCAGGACATTTGTGAATAAACAGAATCCACCTTTGAAAACTCAGAGCACAATATTTTGTGTTGTTTCTAAAGTATAATTTTATATTTTTAATTCCTTCACCCTTGAAGTTAATGTGCCTTTCGGAAGGGTCAAATGAGGTAATATGTATGAAAACAATGTGGCGGCTTTGATTGACTGAACTGTGAGGTGCCATTTCACTGCCATTGTGACTGTGCCTTGAAAAATCTCTGGCGAGTACTCCAGTCCACCATGTGACAGTGGCCAGACACACTGACAGGGTTTAACTTCACATTTTCACCCTGCTCTCCACCCTGTCATAACGATTCTGGGGCGCCATGGACCCTGGTAGTAGACAGGGATGGGGACAGTTGCTGAGCAGGACGACCCAGGGGGTCAGATCAGGGTGGGCAGATTGGTCATCTGTCCTCTATGTACCTGTCAGCCAGGTAACCACAGGTCCCCAATTTGTTTTGTTTCATTTTGGTTTGGTATTTTCAGACGAAGTCTCACTACATAGTTCCAGCTGGTCTTGAATTTACTGTGTAGTCCAGGGTGGCCTCATGTGCCCAGTAATCCTCCTGCCTCAGCCTGCCAGGTGCTAGGATTACAGGCATGCACCCCATTTTGTACCAGGAAACACAAAGCCACTCCACACAATTACATAAGACCCTTCCCCTCGGGGCTGCCCACTCCGTGTCCACAATACAGTACTGTCCCCTGCTGTCACTTTTGGTCCCACCACCTTTGCAAGGTCCTCCTTTTTGCTCTCTCTACAGCTGCTGCCATCCTAACCTTCACCTGCGTGCCTGGACACCTTCCCTGGAGAGCAAGGGTCAGTACCGCTCGCCATGCCTGCGGAGAACTCCAGGGCCAACAACCCCGCTGCTGGTGGCTGCTCTGCCTCCACCTCAAGCCTGCTGGAAGTTCCCCCCTGGGCTGCCCAAGGAGGACCACAGCGCCGCACGGAGCCTCCTCTCCCAACAACAGGGGCTGCTTTTAAAGCTGTGGGCTCAGTCTTCTCACCCCTGCCCTAGTCATGAAGATCAAGGCACCTTGCTCCATCTCTGGCCTCTCCCTCCCTCTGCTCCACACCTAGGGCATGCTCCCCACCACCAGGTGCCACCCACCATCTGACAAAGCCTCGCTCCTTGACCAAATCCAATCCGGAGTTAAATGTCAGAATGCAGGTACGATTTAGAACCTCTGCTGGTGAGCCCGTGAGCAGCCCTGGACACGCCACCGCCACCTAACCCACCCTTCTCCCCTCCCCTTCCCTCGCTCTCCCAACCCCTCCACTCCAGAGCAAGCCTGCCGTCCTGCCCCTGCCATCCTGTTCTGCCAGCTGCCTCGAGAGGCGCTGTGGGCCAGGCTCCCTTGGGACATTCGCACATGGTTCTGTGGGTGGCTGTTCCAAGGCCAGGGCTGGCTTTCCATTCTCTGTATTTCCAGCATGGCAGGGTGCCTGGCGGTGCTTCGAATTGATTGTGAGGTGGCAGAGCAAGTGGGCTGGCGTGGAGAGACATGTTGCCACCTCTCCCCTTCCCCAAGGGCACAGGGGAATTGTCACATAGTTGTTCATCATGGCACAGACCTGTAAGTCAGGCTCTTCTAATTTAAGGTACAAGCTCTGGGCTCAGAGCTCTCCTACAAGCAGCAGATAAATGTCACAGCATTCTAGCATATGGCACCGTGGAGCAAGGGTGCCCTAGGTCACAGGTTTGGGGTGAATCTCAGCTCTGCGGCCTTAGAAATGAGGGTGTGGCTGCCTCTCCCACACTCTGAGCCCCTGGGAAAGGAGCAGGAATGAGTTAGGTGAAGAAGGCCCCTGGAGTTCTTTCCACCCCAACATCCTACCATGCTCTGACAAACGATGGAAATGCTGTCTCCTTGGCTGTGCCCATGTGAAGCCATTGTAAAGATGGTAACAGAGGGGAGAAGAAAAGGTCTAGAGGCCACCGTGCTCAGAAGTGCCCCACAGCTTTTCAAACCACCACTGTGTTTGGTCAGCTCAGATTATGGCGAGGAGAGAGGTCCAACCTGGGGTGGCCTATGGAATGACACCTCCCATGCTTCCTGGCATAAATAGACTTTACATTCCTTTTTATTCCAAGGTGTTAGAAATGGTTTCCAAAACATTTTTACAAATGTCAAACTCACTGTCAAGCAGAAGCCACCTGGAGAAAAGTAACTGACAGGCAGCTAAATTAGGGAGCTATAATTTCACCGAAGTGTTCCAGAGACCTTTTAAGCCACAAGAATGGAGTTGAAATTACTTCAGTAGGGCCCAGAAGCAGCTTGAGCTAGAACTGGACACGAACTCCCTGTCTCTGTCCCTGTCTCTGTCTCTCTCTGTCTCTCCTGCACCTACCCACAACCACACACACTCTGAACCTGCGGGTGAACCTCTCCCATTGCAGACCCCTCAGTACCCCAGGGCCCCTTACAGAGTCCACAAATGCTCATGCTGGCACCCACACACCCACCTCTGCCCTCCTCCTTCTGGTCCTCCAGATGGCCGAAGAGTTGGCCAGCACCCTTCACTCACAGTCCCAACTTTGCTGTCAACTGGCTGTGGCCGCAAGCTGTCACTGGGCCTCAATGCTGCCCCTAAAAAGCCACCTGGGTGGATGAGGTGGTCTCATGGATGCCTCTCCTCTCACCCTTCCCCAAGGTGATGTTCTGGGATTGTGTTCTCACAGCCAGTACTGTGGGAAGAGACAGGAGTTTTCTAAAGAAGAAAACATATCTGGTAGCTAAAGACCTAAAAAGGAGTAGGCTGGAGGCAGTGGAGAGTAAGACACAAAGGAGTATGGGAAGGGCAAAGGACCAGGGGGCAGGGAACAGGTCACAGCAAGAGCTAGGGTACAGCTCGGAGCTTTACGACAAGAGAAAAGCCTGGAAGCCACTCCTGCCCTTCAACAGATACTCCATTCCGGCCCTTTGTCACCTGTGAATGTGAAAGTGAATGGACTTGCTTGCCACATGACACTGTCGTTAGTGGGCCCCAAAGGCCCATTGGCCAGATTTTCATGAGACGCGTTGGCAGTGCTCTCTCCTGGCATTACCGTGAGGACTCGAGATCGAGGCTCTAAATGAGAGGCAGGCACAGGATGCCTGCCTCTGGCCATTTTGCAAATAGAGCACTCAAGGTGCACCTCTCTGCAGGGTAAGAGGCACCTTGGCACCAGCTGCCACCAGTGACCCGTGTACCAAATGCAGTTCAAGAGGGCTATGGGCACTGGTGTGGGTCTGGAGGTAAAGTGAATCATGGCTGTGGACGCTGCTCCTAAAGACCAGGGAGTCACAGTGCTGCAGGAGACTGCAAGGGACTGGGCCATCTCTAAGCCCGAGGTTCTGGAGCCCCTGGCTCTGCTCCAGACCTTGAGCAGCATCCAGCAGAGAGAAGAAGGCTGCCCCATCTGCCAAAGCTAAACAAAAGCCTGCAGTTTGCCTATAACCCACACCACTCAACAGGCTCAGCCCAGTACAAAAGCCATAGGGACGGGGAAACTTCTGGAAGCCTCCTAATCCCACTGGTCTCCTGCAGAGTGAGCAGGAGGACCTCACACCACCGCTGTTCTCCAGTCACAGCCTACTTCTCCTAGCAGTGATCTCTCCGTGATTGTCTCCTGAAATTTGGCTCTGGACATGCCTCTGACTCCTTAGGATCCCAGCAGTGGCAAGTGCTTGATGAGGAGCCAGGAGCAGACAGACTGAGGCCGAGTGTTCCAGTCCCCACAGAGAGCTATGACCCCAGGTGTCCCTGTCGTGGTCCTTAGATCTCTAAGGAAAGCCAGGGTCTCATCAGCTTCCTGAGGGTCTGCCCTGCCTCTTCTTTAGCACTGTAGTGGGGCAGAATCTTTTACCCCAAGTATAAAAGGACACAGAGGGAGTACTCCATGATATGATCCAATATAGCAGCTCTGAAAAGATTACCAAGACCTAAAACACCAGCCTCAGAGGTTGGACACCCAGTTGAGGTCATGCCCATCATCCTGGCCTCGAGGAGAGTGGGAGGATTTGGCTTCAGTGTGAGGGGCAACAGAACCTCTCTAGGAGGAACCAGCAGGGCATGCCTGGCCTCACACTGCAAACCTCAGGGTCTCCTTCCTCCAGCCTCTTCTGGAGTGTTCTAAAGAATCTGACATTCAGGGTACTTCCTTCTTGAGGTCCTGGAAATGAGCTTATTTAGTCAGCATGAAGCAAGTGAGAGGAGATAGGATAGACTGATTTCTATTAGAAACAGAATGAGAGGGAGACAAAAAGAGAGACAAAGTGAGAGAGGAGAGAGAGAGAGAGACAGGGAGAGAAGAATCAGGATAAAACTAAAAACATGAGCACAGGAGAGTGGGAGCTAAAAGAAAGAACAAAGGAGGAACAACTGAGTTAGGAGACGATCACAAAGAAAGGGGAGAGATTTGGGAGTTAACACCAGGGAAGACGCTGCCCAAGCATTCCTTCAGGGGCTATAGGGAGTAAGAATATATGACTTCTTCCTTACCTATCCTTTCCTTTCCTTCCTTCTTTCTTTATTCCATCTATCCATCTACCCACCTATTCACCCTTTCTCCTGTTCTTCCATCTATTCATCCATCATTCAACCATCCATCCTTCCTTCCTTCCTCCCAGTTATTCATTCATCCATTAATTCATCCATCCTTTTTTTCTTCCTTCCACCCATCTTTCCATCTATCCATCCATCTAGAAGAATGCACTGTGTCACTGTGTGTCATGCATCTTGCTGGTTTCTGGAGACATAAAGATAAAAAACAAGAGCAACAACAAAAGCTCAGCAAGGTCCTTAGTCTAAAAACGAATGACATGATGAAGTGTAACTGCGTTTTCCTACCCTGGACTGTTCCTAAAAGGGCTCAGAGTCCAGGGTGGGCTGACCTGCATAGCAACCCAGGAAAGACAGCCACATCATCACTGTGTTTCATGGGTCCTTTGAAATATCTGTAAAGAAAGAAATTTCAAAACCAATTTGTAACGAAGTTGTCAAAAAAGAAGCAAGGTTCAGCATCCCAGCATCTACCCCACCAAGCTGGGTGCAGGGGTGCCCTATCCAGGGGCCTACGACAAGTGCACCAGAGGTTTTCCTGGAAAAGCTTTGGGCTAGAAGTAACCCTTTTAGTTGAGTCTGAAACTATGAGTAAGAAGGCTCCAGACAGACAAGAAGGAAAGAGACATTCTAGGCAAAGGAAGTAGCACACAGAACAAAGGAAGGAGCCATTGTGTCCGAGGTCCACTTAGGAATGGCCAGGATGTGCAGGGTGAGATACACGGTGGATGAAGCTGAAGCTGGGGACACAAACCCAAATGAGGACCGGAACCGGAAACTGCCCCATTTCTCTCCCCCGGAACTGCTTGCAGTCCTGGCCCCTGAACATGACTGCATTCAGGTTGGGTCTCCTGCTCATTACAGACCCAGTCTCTCTGGTTTCCTGGGCCTGTACTATTGCTCTTCGTGGTCTCCCTTTCCAGGCATCAGAGCCGAGTCTGTTGTCCATGAAGAACAGAGTTTACATGCTGTAGAGTTTGGACTTTATCCCCAAAGCAATGAGGAGTCTGCATACATGCAGAGTGTCTGGACAGAAGACACAGAGGCACGAAGGAGGTCCTAAGGCTTGTCCTAGACCTAGTGATCCTGTATCTAAGGATTTATCCTAACAAGTTTTCAAGACACAGTTACAGGATTTTCATGGCTCAAGAATGTGATCACTGGTCTTGTTAAAACAAAAGGGCTACCGCTAGGGGGCATGCTGGGCAAGCTGTGACCAGGAGCCAGGGAGGGGAGAGGAGAAGGTGGAGGGCAGGGAGGAAGGAGGGGCAATCCTGCTGGGAGACCAGGATGCTCAGGAAATGACCAGACGGAGGCCTGGCATGGGGGAGGCCACAGGCTCCAGCCCAATCCCTGCCCGGGCTCCCCCTCTGCTGACACCACCTGCGAGTGAAACAGAAGCGACCCAGGTTATGGGAACTCGGAAGGGCAGGGACCATCACCATCACATATCACTGGAGACTGGGATCTGTTTCTTTGTCTCTTTGAAGTTTCTTTTTTGAAGTTTCATTGGGTAATCTTGGGCAGATGAGACCCTGTGGAGTGCCCCCGAAGCTGACCACGCCCTGGACAAGCTGGTGACTTATCCAAGTCAGGGTGTCAAGAATAGAAAGCAGGTCTGCTGAAGAAGTGTTCTGCAGTTAATGGAAATGACAAACAAGGATGGAAGGTTATGAAGCAATGACAACAATGCCAATAATGACTGGTGAAAAAAAGGACGATGAGAATGTCTGTTTAAAACGGCACCATCTGCGGTAAAACCAACACATGTGCAAAAGGACAAAGACTGGAAGGGAGCGCTGAGGGGGCAGGGCTCTGGGGAATTTTAAGAATGTTTTATTGCTGTGGCCTTGTCCAAATGCTAAGATCTAAATTTAAATATCAGAGAGATACAGATAATGTTGGTGAGGAGAGGCCTGTGCTTAAACTCCAGCACCCCAGACCACTTGCAGGGTTTTTAAACAGATTCTGAGTCGGAAACCCTGGGGTGGGCCTGAGGATTTGCATTTTTCAAACGTCCCCAAATGGGCCTAGTGCCATCAGACCACACGCTGAGAACCACAGGACCAGGAAGTAGGCCCCATGAAGGGAGGGACCGGGGCTGGTGAGGATGTCAGGGCCCAGAAGACTCAGCCAGCTTGTGTTTTGTGGCCAGAGAAGCTTAGTCTTCCCCGTCCTGTTCACAGTCAAGGTCACCAAGTCAGCAAGGTCACTGGAGAGGCCACCCTGATAGGAAACCCCTCCCTGACCCACAGAGACTGAGCTGTCATTACAAACCTTCCGGTTTCCAGGATGCCACGGTGCCTGGCTTCTGAGTCCCCCACAACATGACTTTGGGGTAGCTGCCCGCTCAGTGACTGTCTGACCAGGAGACTTCTTCCCTGCTGTGCCTTAGAATCCAAGGAACATAGGCTGTCAGCGCCATGGAGAGCCAGGGATTATCTAACCCAGTTTTCTCGTGACAAACCCCAGAGGGAAGAGGCCACTCAGCCAACTGTGGCAGAGCTGAGATGGAAGCCCAGGGTACCTGACCCCCATGCCCAGCTCTTTCTCATCCCATCTGCCTGTGCTACCAGAGGTCAGCTGCTGACAAAGACATCTGCCAGCCTGGCCACCTGGGGCCTGGCACCCTGAACCAGTGCACTGATGAGGAGCTTCTGTGACTGGGCCAGGGCTTCCGGTACAGAGCTCACATGCAGCTGCTACCACTGGGCTCAAAGTGAGTCCCTTCTGGACCAAGGGCAGCAGCCCTGTCAGGAACCTTCCTTCGGCAGGCTGCAGACTGGGTGAAGTGGGACATGTACCCACCTCAATACCCCAAGCCACTCCTGGCTCCTGCACACTGGCTGTTGGCAGAGGAAGCTTGCCCGAGAACTGGCAATAATGACGCAGCCAGAAAGACGCAGCAGAGGTGCCAATCCGACCTGAGATTCTGGGACCAGCCAGCTCTCAGGCTCTGAAAGACTTCCAACTTCCTCAGCAGTACCACACCACCCCCACCCCCAGCCCCACCCCCGGCACCATTTGGGTAGTAAGATCATGCTAGGCAGAGGCAAAACCAACAGCTGGAATTACAGAACACATTTGGTGAAAACACCACACCCTTCACTCCATTCACTCTCAGAGGCCCCTCTTTCCCCCAGGTGGAGGGTATCACTGTCAGAGAAGCTACGCCTTCTAATGCAGCTCGTCACTGCCACTGTAACACACCTCTGCTACAGCAAGAACAAGCCATGTTCTGCCAGCAGAAGGAGACTGTTACCAGTAATATCAGAGGATCTGGTTCTTAATAGGGCAAGCTGTGCTTCAAATCAGAGGTCCCACATAGAAGCTGGCAGAAATCTCCTTAAAGGGGATTCAGGCCACCTTCCGCTTTGGGAGCTTGCCAGCCAAGAGTGTCAGCTGTAATTAATGTAACATCGTGCACACGAACTGGCCTGGGTTTAGCCTCTGGCTAGGCCCACCTGTATGATAGGAGAGCGGTTCCAAAACAGACTTGTGATCATTAGTTTAGGAAGACAGGCACCATGGTCCTCCTGCACTGCTGCACAGTGAACTGCCACGAAAAGTTAGAGATGGCACAGTGGCCCATTTACAGAGCAGGAACCTGAATCAGACCCCGAAGGCAGGATGGCTCGTCCAAGCTCACACAACGAAGGGACGTGGAGCAGGTTCAGTCCTGACCAAATCCCCTCATTACACACTGAATTTTTTTCAGGCAAGAATTTTTTTGCCTGATTTAAGATACAGGAAAGAAAGCACCTATTTGCTGTGGTTCTGCCCTCTACCCAGGAGTACTTGCTTCCAAAAGATTAAGATGTCTTTAAAGAACAGGACTGCAGCTTACTTGTCTTTATACAGTCAGCACTTAGTGTGTGCCAGATCATTGTATATGGTCACTGAATGCTTACAGTTGTAAGAGTTAAATTAGATAACTAAAACCAACTTAAAAACTCCAGCAAATTTTAAGAATTTGGGGTTTGAAATGCCAAGGAAAGCTTAGTGTCTATTTTGCAGGTGCTTTGTGTTGGGGACTGGTCTAAGTTTCTCTTGTTTACTATTTGCCAAACCCCAGGAGGCAGAGCCTATCCTTCCTCCCGTGCTCCATTTTGCAACCATGAGGCAAGGTAGAGAAGCAGTCTGCCATCCCCAGGAGCACGTAGGAAGAGCTGAAGTTCACGTGCCCAGGACGCAGAGCCCATGACCGTAACCCTGGGCTGCCCTGCCTCTGAAGAGCTATCTTCTTAGTCTGCACTCGACTGCAAGGGTTGATGCAGCCCTGAAGAAGCCATGGAGTTAAGTGATCAGATGCTTTTTCTTTCTTGTTTTTTTTGTTTGTTTGTTTTTGTTTTTGTTTTTGTTTTCTGTTCTTGGTTGGAATGAAGAAGCAGGGCTAGGGAAATCCTCAGAAAACATGTTGGAAAAAAAAAATCAAAGGTCTAAAGGGATGCATGATCCACACACACAAGCATCACTAATGTTCACCAAATGACTCACTTCCGGGGATCTATTATCCCTCGCCTAGGCAACAAGGAGTTGCTTGGACTATCACAAATGTAAGTCCGCAACCCACAATGGGGATTCAGTCTGAGAAAGCTGAACCAAATCAAGCCAGGAGTTCCAGGAGATACATCTCCCCTGGCAACCTCCCGGGTGGTGCTGGCTTTATTGACCGAATACGTAGTTCTGCTCCAGTGCAGAGACAGGAGGAAGAACGCTCTTCCTCCTGTGGCCAAGTCAGGGCAGCTATGTCACAGAGATCAGACATGACCATGACTGGTATTGTGTCAAGTCTTGATTCTTTGGCCTTGACACCACCCCAAGTGACAAGTTGGTCCTCAACAGGGTACAGGTAGATGCTGGGTGTTGTTTCCCCTGTTCCTGTCAGTAATGTGTCCTCCTAGGGGTGAAAGGGCAGAGTGGGCTTGATGTCTTACTTAGCAATAGATCAGCATTCCAATAAATCCAAAGTCCAGGGATGTGGCTGCTGGCTAAGGAGAGTCACCCACTGGTTCTTCACTCACTGTCTGGGGCTCGGCTGCTGCTAACATGAAGCCTGTCCTTTGATTCTAGTTCTCCCTGAGGCACCCCAGAGCCACTAGCTCCACAAAACATCACCCTGTTGGGTGTATTAAGGTGGAAACTTCAGCATACAAATTCAGTTCTGCAAACGAAATGATGGGACTACCTCTGATAGGAAGGTTTCGTATCTACTCCGCAGGGCAAAGATCCCTACCAGCAGTCCCTATGTGTACAGGATGCTAACTGTCACGACCTGGGGAAGTCTAGTAATAAGGCAGACTCTACAGAGCAGACGCCATCCTCACCTTTTTCTAAATGTATTAGACACAGGAGGAGGAAAGATGCTAGGAAGAGAGGAAGAGAGGAAGCGGTTGGAAGGGGGGCAGACACGTCTGTGCAGGTCAGCGCTGAAAGCTTCTTGTCTATTCCAAAGCACAGGAGATTTCAAAGGCAAAGTGAGAGGGAAAGGGTGAAACAAAATGGTTGGACTCTGATGCTTCAAAGCAAAGACCTTGGCTTGGCAAGCTGCCTCTGCACGATTGTCTCTCTGCTCACAGACGGGGGAAGCACACTGATGACGGACACTGTCATTTTACTTGTCATTTAGACAAGAGTTTGGCAAGTCACTTAATGCTTCTAAGACTTAGTTTGCTGAACTCCAAAATCAGACTCATGAAACCTTTGTTTTAGAGTTCTGCAGGGGACCCCTGTAAGTGCCCCGCTGAGGCCCAGCATTCGGGACGCGCTGAATACAGGAGAGTTCTTAGGGGCTAACACGTTACGACAGGACACAGCCAAAGAATGGAGGCCCCAAGGCCTTGGGTTCAGAAGAATCACTATTTTCCCTGAAATGTCTTTATACACAATCCCCAAGTATATTCTGTGAGTTCACTCCTTTACTTCCTTCTCTTAAACTCCACAGGCAAAGTGTTCCAGGACCAAAAGGATCCTAGGAATTTGGCCTGGAGAACAAAAGCCCATCAGCTCACTGCATAGAACATACGGCAGCTTGACTCTGTGATCAATCAGCCTGGTGGCGGGGGACATGTCTCCACTGAGACTCTGCTTACATAGGAGCCAGGAGCAGGCTGGTGCGGCAGGGAGTGAGCCCCATGTCTGCCCCCAGGTCTGGTCCAATCTTTGTGGATTCCAGAGCCCCTGGCCACCATGCTGACTCCACAGCCCACACTTCCTATCACAAGTGCTGGGAGACCCCTTGCTTCTCACCCTGCACCTGCTCATAGCTCTCCAAAGACCCCGCCTGTCGCTCCTTACCTGGCTGCCAAATTCCCTCCTAATCTGCCCATTCTCATGACCTCCCACCTGATGCCATGACCCTGACCCCAGTGTTGATAGACTCCACACCTTTAGCCATGTGAGGGTCCTTTCTGGGGCTCCCTGTCTCCTTTCTCTGCACACAGGTGACCTTGACCCTGCTTCAGGGTCGGATCCTGTTCTTTGTCCTCCGTGAAGCCTACAGAGGCAGCAGTGCAAGGTAGTGTCCCACGCAGTGGTCAGACAGACTTGGATTCAAGCCACAGCTCCTGGCTGAGCGGGCACTGTGGACAGCTTATCTAATCTTTCTGCCCCCCGTTGATTAGGTAAAAATAGACCATAATAGCAGTTCAGAGTTGACAGACTGGGTAAGGACTAAGACCACACTGTGTCCCTTAGTATCATTTACCACAATGCTTGGCACCCTCCAACCCTGTGTAGAACCTCATCCCGGCTTTAACTGAATTAACTGAATATTTCAAAACTGGCAGTAGATGTCTATCTCAACTCTTTAATATTCAGAAATGCTAAGCTGTTATTTAATAATTTTTCTGACCTCCTCTTACAAATTCCTGTAGCATCCTGGTCTGTTTCACATCTTTCAGTGTCATATTTCATACCTTAGCTCATTCCCTTTGTTTGGGGAGAAAAACAGTGGGAGAGACAGAAAGAGACAGAGAGAGAGGTTGAGAGATGGATTCAGGGAGATTCATTTTAATTGCATTATTTTGACTGCACAGCGGTTATATAAGTCAGAGTCTCTGAGATTTGGTTTATTTATCTAAAAATAGAGAAACTAACCTCTGCCCTATTACTTGTACCATTATTGGAGGAAAATAAAAGAAAAATGTGGCAATGCACAAGTATCCTCTATCTGCAAACCCTACATGTACACAAGGAATCTGTTTGTCTTATTTGCAAGCACGGTGAAAATAATCTCCATGGAGTTCACTTGCAAAATCACTCCAAACACTTTCAGTTCAATGAGGCCTGTGATTGTAATCGTCTAGTTCTTAATTTCTAATTGGACCCCTCTGGCTTATGTGGCAGCAGCTGCCCAGCAGGGCCAACAACACCCGCGGGAAGCCCCACAGTGAGGAGGTGAAAGGTGGGCACTGTGACCAGGCTGGAGGAGACAGTAGTGCCCCTCCAGAGGTCACGATTCTGCCAAAGTCGTGTCACCCTGTCACTAACACAATGATGGCTGCTTCAAATTCTTGAGTTTATATGGCAACAAGAAGCCGCTTCTGTCTTTTCAATGTCAGCACCATTCAGCCTCCCATGTAGCAGGCAAGGGAGGACGAAGCCTGCTGACCTGAGGAAGCTTACACAATCCCAGAATCACAGACCTTCAGAAAGCCCTGTCCAGCACCAACATATCCAAGTCCTGCAGGCCACGAAGCCAGGTGTGGTAGCGTACGCCTTTAATCCCAGCACTCGGGAGGCTGAGGTAGGAGGAGCATTGTGAGTTTGAGGCTGGCTTGGGCTACAACGCAAGCACAAGACTGGCTTGAGGTACATAGTGTGACCCTGTCTCAAAAAAACTAGGGCTAGGAGTTTGGCTCCGTAGCTTAAGCGCCTGCCTGGCAGGCATGAGGTTGTGAGTTTGATCCCTGGTGCCACAAAAAAAAAAAAAAAAAAAAAAAAAAAAAAAAAGCCATGCTGTGGACATGGATACTCATGGTGGAGGATCACAGAAGAGGGAGGCACAGAGGCATCAACGCACATGCAGATGTGTGTGGCAGAGGCTGAGAGGGTGGGGCCAAGGGAAGGGTGCACAATGCTGATGTCACACAAAACAATCCACACATTGAGGCCACCTCTTCCTCATTGCCAACCGCTGAACATATTCCCCTTTGCTGCTGTTTATGCCCAAGCAAAGGGTGAAAACAGGAGACAAGGAATGATATCGCTCTCAAATTATAGGGAGCATCTCACAAAAGTTGGGTTGACCTTACATTTGTTCCGCATGAGGTCAGGAAAGTTGGGGACCATGCCGACCACCAGAAGTTTGGAGAACAAGGACATTGTCCCTGGGTCCAGCATGAAGCGCAGTCAGGAAAGTGACTTCTTCCATAATGAGCTTCCCTTACTTTAAATCTGCACCATCTCAAAAGGCTGAGATGGCAAATCACTTCCTTTCTGACTTTCAAATGCCTTTTGCTATTTATTTCCTTCCTGATCTTGTCCCAAAATAATATACTCTAAAAATAACAGATGATTTCAGTTTTTATCAATCTCTTCTCATGACCCGGAGAGTTTCTAGTCCTCGTTGGGTGAAGTGCAGGTAAGGATGGCTTGAAGCTGTTCCTGGATGTTTACAATGTCTGGGGTTGAACAGCAGTAGTAGCAGGGGATGGATGGGGATGGTGGACAGCAGGTGGAGTGGAATTTCAGATACGTTACCTCATGACTGAACCACAAGGGTGTGTAACACATGTCTCAAAACTAATGCCAGGGCCTTTATCTCCATGGCAACACTGATGCATCTGTTCCCATGCTGACTGCTCCATGTTCCCAGGCTGAATGATACCTTCACAGGAGGACATGCGCATGCCCTGCCCAGGCTGGCCAGCGGGCCTGCCCAATGCAGTGGACTCTCCTCCTGTCCCTGTGGCAGCCACAAGAATCTCAGGACATAATGGGGACTCAAGTGGCCAACAGAGAAAAAAAATGGGGTCTGAATAAAGGGAGGCTCCATGTACCAGGAATGCAGGAAGTGGTACTTTAGTTACAACTCATGGTTTCATAACCACATAAGAGAATGAAGAGAATGAACTTATCTGCTATTAAATTATACAAGGATGACTTAAGACATAGGAAACTGATTTTAAAATCTCATATACATACATGTGTCCCTATGACTATTTTTAAGCATTTTGTCCTTAGTAGGTCCTAGTTAAATAATTAACTATCAATATTTAAATAGGGCTTAACTAATCATTAACTAATCATTAACCATTAGCTATCAAGTATCAATAGTTATTTTAATCCATCCCCCATTTTTAGCAATAGTTTTCATTCTAAAATCTAATTTTAAGGCATTGTGTATTTCTATAATTTTTATTGTTTTTCTTAATTTTTGATGAGTTTCAATGAATGAAGCTCTCAAGTCAAAAGACAAGAAGAGTCAAAAGATGAAAATCTGTTAACTGTGTATAATAACAGTTTACACAGATCAGTCTCTGCAGGTGGCATTTCCTTTGTTGTATAATATTTGGTTGTGGAATTTCAGTTTGATGCTTCTTTGGATACTTTATCTGCAATTAAGTCCCTCTACCATTAGGTGGCAGTAGTGTCATGCTCAAGCCAGAGCCAGACAAACTGCTGTCCTGATTATTTCTAGTTGGTAGGAAGATGGGAACCAATACCTTGTCCCACTTTTTAAAAAATATTTCTTATGAAAATAGCCTCAATTCAACAGTATTTAAATGTCACTTTAGCTTTTAATACCTTAAGTAATTATTAAACAGTTTTGAACCATAATACACTGTTACATACACGGTCACTAAAAATACTGCTTTTCAAAAAAAAAAAATGCAGACTTCATCTCAAAGCCATCGTGAATCCTGAGCTTGAATTCTGGCACTTGTTCTTTAGCTCTGGCCTTCATGCCTGTGTTTCTATACCCCTGTTGAGTATGTTCCCTCGATGACATGACTGTGCCCCAGAATTCTACTTTCTAATTCAACTTTTGGGGACTTCTAGAAAGGAAGCTATGCTGTTAGACTGGCAAAAGGACCTTCAGAATTTACTATCCCATCTCCTGGCAGAAGGAAAAAGTCATTACAGATGGGTGCAGGCCCCCGTGGTAGTTTGCACAGAAGACAGTGACATAGAAGAGGTGACACTGGACTCTGCAGGGAGAGACCCCTCCTGCAAGGGCAACCTTGAGATGGAAATGCATGTAAGAAGGGTCACACTGTCTCTGTGGTTTCCTTAGTAACGACGCTAACTCAGGGTCAGATACTGTCTCGTGACTGCTTCATAAAGCTGCTTTTACTTTTTATTACAGAACAGTGCATCTTGGAAACAGTGTTGGCACTTATAGCAGGCCAGAATTTTACAGGTCACATCATTAGATGCAACCAGAGCTTTGGCCTGAGCCCTTCTGGGTACATCCATGGTCCCTGGGAGGGACAGCTTTCATCTTCTGACTTTGCAAAGAAAAACGCCTTTTAGCAAATCAAATAATGGTGTTGCATTCCATCATGTTTGTTAATTTTATCTATTTATTGATTGCTTTGTTTTAGTTTGCATTCTTCTGATCAGATTTTCAAGGCTGGATGATGGGAGGAGGCCTAGAAATGATTCACTCTGTAAAAATGAGTGGAGTCTATTTTAAGCTCTAAAACACATCATCACCACAATCACCATTGCTTTATATACTCATCTCAGAAAAATGGAACTTATGGATTTGGAGGTGGGATAGATGTGTGAGGCACACCGCTTCTGCGCTGGTACCAGTGAGGTGTCCTTCCCGCGGCTTTGTGACAAGCGCTCATTCTGCTGCTGCCTGGTTCCGCTGTGTAGAGAGCTCGCTCCTTTGCAGGGCAGAGCTGGGCAGCTCCGCTCACTTGGAAATTCTCCTGGATGGGCTGGCACTGGAACACATAGTCCCCTTTGTCCCCGGAGTTAGTGAGCACCTTCTCTTTTCTAAGGAAGTCTCACCCAAATTTGTGTGTCTCCTTCTCAAGCTAAGTAGAATGGCTTCCTCATCTTCGTACCTTTGTCCCATGCTGCGGGTGTCAGGGCATGAGGAGTGACAGTCCCTGTACTAAACCCAATGGTCTGACAAGCCCTGAGCAATACAAAAGAGCTCCAGACCCCAATCTGTTGTTGCTTCTCAGGTACGGTGCAATGTGGCCAAAATCAGCACCTCGGTGCCTTGATTGCTCATCAGTTCGCAGGGTTTTTATAAATAAACCAAAGTCAATTATATAGATAAGAGCAGGTGTGACATACCCGTCACAACAACTTGCCCCCAAGTATGTTCCCGACAACAAGCAGGAACTGATTAGAGCCATCTCAGGAGACTTCAGGTAGGGCGGATGCAGCTCCTCCCAGATGACACTAGGTCACACATCTCGAAGTCAATACAATCCATTCAGTCCTGTGTCATCTCAGTGCCCAATGGCTTACACACTAAATGAACACTCACTGATCACACATGAACAGGGCTCAGGGTCTGCAAGAGGAGGAAGACGCTGTGGAGATGTTACAATGAGCCCAAGGGAAGGACAGATGCTCTGGCACCGAAGACCTGATGCACAGGTGCTGTCAGAACCTAGGGGGAAAGGTGAGTCCCTGATCTATGCCCGGGTGAGAGAGCTTCCACAAGGAGTTGCCACCTGCCAGCCGGAAACCAAACCAAACCCAAGCAACCGTTGACTCCCACATCAAGTCCCAGCTGAGCCAGTGGCTTGCTTGTACCTCAGAACGCTGGAGAATAGATGGGACAGAGCTTGCACTGTCCCCCCTGCAGCTACAGAATTGCAGAGAGGCTTTACAGGGCTTGCTCAGGGCCCCCAGTGCTCAGCCCAGCATGCTCCTGCTGCAGAGTTCCAAACTGTGGGCAGGTGTCTCGGGTATAAATAGAGCCCTTTGCTTCCTCTCCCACTCAGAACTTCACACTTTCCCCAAGCTGCTTTTGCCTGGAACAGCTTCCCTAAAAGGAACTGAAGCCTCTTCTCTTTCTCCATTTCAAACACACACACACACACACACACACACACACACCCCTCCAAGTCCATCAGTGCTGGACACACACACACACACACACACACCCCTCCAAGTCCATCAGTGCTGGACACACACACACACACAACCTCTTCCGAGTCCATCAGTGCTGGACACAC
This sequence comes from Dasyprocta punctata, assembly GCA_004363535.1. Taxonomy (NCBI): domain Eukaryota; kingdom Metazoa; phylum Chordata; class Mammalia; order Rodentia; family Dasyproctidae; genus Dasyprocta; species Dasyprocta punctata. The sequence goes on from RJWM01008940.1 coordinate 35,744, forward strand.
ACACACACCCCTCCTCTGAGCCCATCAGCGCAGGAAAGCCATCTAGATACAGTGGTGGCTCTGACTCCAAGGCCACAGGCCAACGTCATAGATCCCAGGTGTCCCCCATACTCCACAGGTGGACATCCCTTCTTGTCTCCATTTTCAAGGCCGCTACAGTTGCACATGAGGAACTCAAGGGGGATGGAGAACCTCCCACAGGCTTCATGGCTGTCAAGACAGGCAAAGTTGAGAGGAGTGGGCAGCAGAAGCTGTGCTCAGGAGCCAGAAGTCCTGGGTGCAACGCACTGCACTCCTGCAAAACAGCGTGTGACCTTGGGCAAGGTGTTCCACCTTCATCACGTGATGAAATCTGCTCTTCCCGGGACCAGAGCCCCTGCTCCCTGATTGGCATCCTCTTCTATCCAGTGCCAGAAAGAAAAAAGTTAATGTTCTTAGTCTATAAGTAGGTCCTGCTGTTGCAGATAAAATTAAATGGCATGGCTATTTTGGTAGAAAATCAGGTAAAAATGCTGAAAAATAAACTCTCTGTCAAATGCCAGTTCTCCCCCCTCACCATGTTCTTTTTTTATGCCCATTTGGTATTTGTTTTTAATTCTGGCTGATTGTCAATTTTAAAACCTGATGCACAGAGTGGCTTGCTATTCCGGAGGCGTTATTTTAAGATGAAACAATGTAAATTCTGACTTTGGATGGCAGATGGCTGGCAGTTCGCTGTTTGGCAAACCAACTGGTATGGTATGTTGGAAATTCAGAGCAGCAGGTACGCAGCTCAATTTGAAACCGACACAGATGCTCAGAGGGAGCGGGGGAGGGGTACAAGCTGGTCAGGAAATTAAGAACAGTACTCTGAGCTCAGAGGAGGAAAAGATGATAATTAGCTGAAAGTTTGCTTCTCCAGTCTTGACTTTTTTGGGGGGGGGGCGGGGGTTGCTCCTTAGAAAACCAGGAAGGCCCTTAGAAGTTAGCATAGGCAAGAGCTTCTAATTTTGCTTCAGATTTGTCTGTCTGGCAAAGCTCAGCCTCCATGAGGAATTCAAAGGTGAGGAAAAAGCAGATAAAGAGAATCTCACACGTGTTATTCAACAGAGAGGTGCAAACAGCAGAGCTGGATAAGGAACCTGTCTCCCAGCTGATTTTTCAGGCAGGATCAGTGAGGTTTCAGAGAGGAAGGACTCTGGTCTAGGAAAGACTGGCAGTGTGAAACTGACAAAGCCAGGATCTGCACCTGGGGGGTCCCTACCCTGAATTTGGGTCTGTGATATCTACTGTCACTTCCACCATGGGCCCACATCCTGCAGTGGGGCGGTACTGCCTACCCCCGGAAGGCTGAGCTTGGCCACATTCACCCATCGACTGAGGTCCGCCCAATGTCAGGGCAGACAGCGCAGGTTTCTAGAGAAGCTCACTCCCTTTGCAAACCTCAGCTGCTGGCCTTCCACCAAATGGAATGTCAAGGAGACTCATTAAAATAGGACTCTTGGTCATTTCCTTCAAATTCTTACTGTGGCTGGAAGGCGATGGGGGGAGTACTGATGACGGTCCCAAATTCTCTTGCCAGCACGCAGAAGGTGAACAGACCCAGCAGAGGATATGGGAGGGATATGTGCTGGTATCTCCCAACCTGTTCTTGGACAAAGGGTCCTCTGGTGCATTTGAGGTCTGAGGAGCTTGCTTAGATGATTTAGAAAAGCCACAAATATCCAACTACGAGTGTTTGTAGATTACAACCTGACTAATTTCACTCAGCTACAGTTTTCATGGCAGAGTAGCCCAAATGGGCAGGGATGAGCAGTCACTATACTGCAATCAGGTGTTTTGGCCAGAACAAGCAGTTAATTAAAATTCCAATTCCTAGCATAATTGCTCATCTGGACCATGAATAATGAGTGAAGGGTCTCTGGGTTTTAAAATAATAGCACGTGCGCGCGTGTGCCACCTCCTTGCCACAGCACAGCCAGGGAGAAGTCTAGAGAGAGTGGCCACTTCCCTCTGCTTCCTCCTTCACCCCTAGTGAAGCGAGCTAAGTGTGTGTCTCCTTCAGCAAATATTCCACACCAATAAGGCACCAGTCCAGCTATTGGGGACACATGGAAGTCTGACCTTTGCCTGCCACACTCTACTTGGCTCTGTGGGCCGCAGGGGAGCACAGTATCTCCAGCCTTCCCTGCATCTCATGGCCCAGAGCACAGTGCCAGCCCTGGCCGTGTTCCCTGGCAGGTTCCTCAGGAACGTGGCCCACAGGCTTGAGGAAGAAGCCTAGATCAAGCTCCTCTACAGCCTGAAAATGAACCAGCTTCAAATCCAGCGGAGTCCAAAGACAACAGAGTCTAACCTTCGAAGAGGGTAAGAGCGATGGGCGAATGGGCATCACTGGGGGAAATGCATGCCTGGTTTTATCCCCAGTCGCCCCCTGTGAACCACACTAGTGGAAGAGGCTGGCAAGGGTCCCTGAATTCTTGTGAGTGCTCTTAACACCAAATGGATCAAAATTTTTTCTCAAGATGTTGCAAGAACAGCGTGTCCTTCTGTTGTTTCACAAGTGACATTTAAGCAGCAATGGAGCCGACCGTACAGGGAGGGAGGGCAGTGGGGGATCAAGACTACAGGAGAGTGGGGAGGGACAAGGAATGGACAGAAGCCAGCAGGAAAACCAGGATCCCCTGGTCTCTCCAGCAACTGTGCAAACCCCAGACCACCTCCCCTTGGGGGAAAAATTGGCAGGGAGAAAGAAGGAGGGACTCGCTGTGGTCCTGATGCTAAAGGACTACTTGGCGGAGTCTTGCCCGTGGAAAGAGCTAGGCACATGGAGAACAAGAGAAAATGGTTGTGGCAAGCCAAACGCAGGATGGGTATGGGGCAAAGCAAGAATTGGGGACCCTTAGCCTGCCGTTCACACTGTTAAAGATCCAGGGTCATTTTCTAGTTTGAGGCCTTTTGGTTACAGGATAAGTGGGTATTTCTGATTTGTTTTATGGCTATAGATAAATTTGAATTGAGAAATATACCCTCAGCAATGCAGAACAAAGGGATAAAGCTCTGCTCATCTGGGCAAAGATCATAAACTATTCCTCTTTTAACAAGTGACATTTTCACTGACAGTGACATTTCTCTCTCTCTCTCTCTCTCTCTCTCTCTCTCTCTCTCTCTCTGTTTCTCTCTCTCTCTCTCCATATATATATATATATATATATATATATATATATAATTATATTAATCCTATGTCAATGGAGTGATGCAGGTATTTTATTACCCATCTTATAGGTGAGAAATTGAGGCTCGTGGAGGTAAAACTAATTTGTCAAAATCTCAAAGCAAGTTAGGGCAAAGCAGGAATGGGAACCTGGGTCCTCCTCCCAAGTCCAGGATTTTTTCTCTGCTTCCTGGGAACTAATGATTCAAACAAGAGAAGAGGAAAAGAAACAACACAAATCATGCAAAGGCGACTATCTCTCTTTCCAGGAAATGGAGAGGAAGATGGTGAGAAGAGGTTTCTTTGCCTGAAGAATGACAATATGATTCTTAAATGCTGACACTTTAGAACAGAGAAATTAGGAAGACATTTTCCACACCACAAAAGTCGTATTTACTTACAAAGTGGTTTTCTTAAAAGTTGCTTTAAATAGGTAGATGGCTCCCAAGTACCTTTAAGCTTAGAACCAAGTGAAAAGCGAGGTTCCCAAGAAGGCGGGGCCTTCGAGAGTCCTCAGCTGTGTTTCTCAGGAGAGGGCTTATTTGTATCCAGAACTTCCAGTCTTTGGTAATCCAGGCAAGATGCAAGGACAGGCGTGTGTATCCCACACTGGAACTTAACATCTCTCAGTGGTGGGACAGCCCAAGGGCCAGGGGAAGGGGCCATTTCACCATTTCACGCATAGTCACACCGTTCATTAGTGAATTACAACTGAAAATCTGGAAGAAGAAACTTGGAATCGTAAGTCTCAGGAACAAACTCTCAAACAAAACTTTAATAAACGTCACAGACAGACTCTGGAACCCTTTGGCAGAGCAGAACGAAGGCATTATTAACATGACTCACGACAGCCCAGGCGGCCACTGATCTTGGCTAAACCTTCCCCAACACATCACATTTCAAAAGGCCTGTTATCTCAGGGAAGGCTGCATTAAGTGTCCCCTGTAATTATGTCTCCAAGAAACAATACTCTTCTGCTCATTAAATGTTTCTGTGGGTGGCCTGCTGCAGGCTGCAGAAACTTAACCAGGAGCTATGAGCCCTAGAGGACAAAGGCAGAGGCCACCAAGGAGTTGTCCAACTCTATTAGCTGGGATGCAGCTCTCTATTGGGTTGAAAATTGCTTTAATTAGAGATGTAAGCAAAGAAGCAGATAAGTTGTTGCTGGGTAAAGTACATCAACAGACAAAGGTGCCTAGAGTCCCAGGTTCTCCAGCTGCCCTCCTGTGGCTGAGGTGAGGGTCAGAGGGGCTGTGAGCCCCAAAAGCCAGTGCAGCATTTGCCACTCATTATCTCTACCTCCCAGACTCCGTGTCCCTGCCATCTGCAGGAACAGACATTCTCCTGGGAAACAGGATGTGTTACTGAAAGCAGATCTATGTTTGTTCATAGTATTGTTTTTGTGGATAAGGGTCCTAACCCAAAGGTGGATGATTTTATGTCTTTTCACAAACACACATACTCACAGGACAATGCATGAGTTTCTGCTGGACACTCACAGAGATTCTTGCCCCGTCATCATCTTGAAATCCCACTGGGGGCTCTGGGCAGATGGCAGCTACAGTGACATCTTCCTCACGGAAAAAACATGCAGAGAAACTATGTGCTAAATCAGTAACTCATGCATTTATAACCAAACTAGGTGACAAATTCAAGCCAATGGACAAAGCCACCAAGAGCCATGGGACATGGGCTATACTGGCAGCCATGCTGGAGAAAGCAAAGGGCATCTGATGGATCAGGGAACAAAACACCAAACCATGCCTGGTGTTCACAGGCAGGTACTGAGGGATGTTCGGGATGTCTGGGGATCACAGCAGAGGGTGGGAACAGCCTGCTTGCCCCACTGTAGTGGTGGGATGTGCATGCACCTGTGCCAGGGCAGGCAAGAGGAGAAGGCTGTAGCAGCCCAGGAACCTTGGATTCCAGAATCTAGTATTAGAGAGAAACCACAGAGGCGAAGCAAAGTGGAGAGCCAGAGAAGAGTGGAGGAGAATGAGGAGAGGAGTTTCAGAGAGAATCACTACATGGTCTTTACACTATGAAAAGGCAAAGGAAGGAATGCCACAAAGTCACTAGCTCCAATTCTCCGAACTGCAGAATATACAGAAACTCAAATTTTGCAAAAGCGCTTACATCTGAGAACACCTCCTCTTGTGGAGAGTTGGTTGGGGAAATGGGAGAAGGGCCCTCTCTCTCTGAGGTAGGACATATTCAGATCAAATCCCAGATACAGTTATTATCCAAAAGAAAAGGAATAGAACTACAGATAATGACAGCATGCCAAAAAACTATTGAAGTGTAGCATATTATTTCATGCTACAATGAACTAAATGCCTTAAGAAAATGATACAAGACCTGAAATAACACTTTAGAATAATTTTAGAAATGCAAATTAAACTAGAAGAAACACAAAAGTAATACATAAAAACAAATGATAGATGCCTTAAATGAAATGGAAGGTAAAAAGGATATGTTTTTAAAAATAAAAAAGAAATGGCAAGAAAGATAAAGAGGATTTACAGGAAGGGCCAAATATTGAAGACAGGTGAAGAAGATCTAATCACAGAGACTGGAAGTCAGCCTCTTAAAAAGAAAACCAAGGAAAGGAACCCAAAACCACTGAAGTATATGACTTTAGACAGTTTTCCTGAAATTAGAAAAAGATTTAAAATGACATACTGGAAAAGCACATCACATCCTCAAGACCAGCAGCCCAGAATGACCAACGCCAACATACAATGTATTAAAATTACTGAGCTTGAAAGAGAAAGAAAAATATCCGTCGGTCATCTAGGTAAAAAAAAGTGAAAGAAAAATTAGACTATCATGCAATTTTTGACAAAGCTGTTTTACACTAGAGGAAATTATACTATTTTCTTATATTTTTGATGCTCAAGATACTCATATTTATGATCCAAGAAAAATGTGTGAAGTAGTGCTTTATATCCAGCAAAACCGACTTGAAGTATAAAGGGGCAAACAAACTGCTAGGAGCAAGCAAAAATTCGGAGAACATTAGTTCCATGAGATGAGCCCTTACTTAAGGAAACCTACGAGAGACGTAGCTTCAGACAACCAAAATGACTGAACAGGCATCTCCTAAAGACGGTGAGTGTTCCTTGCGCAACTACCAGCAGATATAAGACTGAGGGTCAAAAGGGGTAAATTCAGTAAGCACTGTCTCTAGAGTCTTATAATGCAAATATCAAGGTACTGTAAAAATTGGGAGGAGGACAGAGAACTGGAAGATGAAAAATATTTAATCATTCTTGATAATAGTAATGTTGTTATTGTTATTTGGAGACTATTGTGATAATTATGGGATGTTCTAATTCTATATCTGTATGAACCAGGATTCTTGGTTTTCAATAAAGGAGACACACAAATGTAATATGTAATTAGTTAAGTAAGAACTGTATAGTTTAGAATCTGAGTCTGAAATATCTGAAATAACAAAATATTTGCTAGCACTCATATACATGTATACTACATGTATTTATGCTCTGTCCATACATATACTGTGTTAGAAAAGATGACTAACACAGTGGAAAAAATACCCATGTTGTCCAGGCTGTGGTCCTGAAATGTTGTTTGTGAGTAAAAGAAATCTGGTTTCTTAGAGAAATGAGCGAGTCCAGATGGGGGCAGGCAACAGATGATACAAGCCTGGAGCATCTTCACACAACAGTAGTAAGGAAGACACAGAGGCTCCCAAGGTCGTGTCAGGAGGACTCAGGAGCCAACGCGGAAAGGCTCGAACTGGCTGAAGATAGGAAAATATGATTTTCAATAATCATCACAATACATTGAAACCCATTAAATATGTGTAAGTCCATGAGTTCCTAACATTATTTTTAAAAATAATTGTCCACATTTGAAGGATGAAAGGAAATCAATTTATTGTATTACTCTGCAAAGTGGGTACCTGAAAGGAAATCACTAAGTATTTATTCTGTCTTTCTCTTAAGAACTGTACCAATGGGTAAACACACGGAAAATGAATGGAAGCTTCTTTAAAAGTATACCAGCTAATGAAGGAAAATAAAGGTATAGAGTTTGAATGATGCCCTCATGCAGCTCTTTGGGCTGTGATGGACCTAAGTACTGAGCATCATGAGCTGTGAAGGTGGAAAAGCAGTAAGGGCCACCGCTTATGTGCCCCCTGCTGGGATGCACCACTTTACCAAAGAGGTCCCTGGACACAGCTGCCAGCAGGCAGGAAATAGGAGAGATGAGGACATGCTGCACTGGAAGCTGAAGAGTTTGCAGTGGTGGTTGTGGACTCTGTCCAGCTCTGTAGCCACCCAACCTGCCCAGTAACCAGGACTCCAGACTCCAACTTCACAGAACAAAAATGGAACTTCAGGTCAGTAGCACAGAAGTTTCAGTTGGTGGACCCCCGACTATGCTCAGGACTTGCACTTTGGTTAGATTTCTTGTTGACAGGCCCTTTTGTCAAATCCTAGTCTTACTCTTGGATATCAGTTTTCCTCTTGCTAAAGCAGCAGGACCTTGGTTCTTTTCGAAGCAAGCCATCCTTTGTTGTCTCCAAATTCCAAGGATTTTTCGAGGTTCCACTCTGAGCCCTTGTCCCATGACAGCTGGGCCTCCCTGACACAGGCCCACAGCTTTGCTAGATCCCTTCCCATTACCTGTTTCTGGGAGCCCAGGACCCCCACCCATCATCTGCCCTCCGAGGGTGCCCATCTGGCTCTGCTGCTAGACTTGACCAGCCAAGTCTTTCAGACAGTTTCCCAGAGCCACCCTGCCTGCCTGCCACACTGACTGTGTGTGCAGCCCAGCCTTCCCCTGACGGCTGCATGCTGTGAGGTGAGGCATTTATCTGTGAGGTAAGCCTATTCCTCCAGCCTTCCTGCACTTCCTTCATCTCTGACACAGCATGCCATCAAGCCAGCTTACACACGATTCAGAATCAAAGATTCAAAAATGGCCAGATCTGGAAATGCCCTCAGACAGAGCATGCTTTTTAAGGACCTTCTTTGCTTTGGCTAAGAAATTGAGAATCAATGAAATGTCGGCATGTTTGGCCGATCCCATGTCCATCAGCAGTAAAGCTTGCAATAGAGCCCAGAGTCTCTGACCATGACTTTCTCCCTGCTTCACCTCCGGTATTCCATGGCCATTTTCCTTTTCCAGCAGGTGTTGATGCCCAACACTCCCATGCAAGCTGCCATGAACTCTGTTAGGGGTGAGGAGAGGTGTGCCAGAGGGTTGGGGTATCTTGGAGTTGCATGCTGGTGAAGGAGGTACACATGACTCTGCCTGTACATAAATAAAGGTTTATGAGATGGACGACAACCAGTTACACACAGGATGCAAATGCCACAGTAAGAAAAAAAAAAATGATGCTACACACACACACACACACACACACACACAAAACTGTAAATGTCTACACACCTATATATATGGCCATTCCCCATATGGGAACTCGTTCTAGGGAATTAGTCATGGATGCATGGAAAGATTCAGCTACAAGCACGCTCACTGCAGCAAGGTTTATGATCAGGAAATGTTTAACCCCAATGTCAAACACTGAATTGGTTAAATAAATCACAGTATATCCATTCAATGGACACTATACAGGGATAAAAATAATATAGTAAAATAATGTATAATGGTATGAAAAGATATTCATATAACATTGATCAGTGAAAAGATATATTATAAAACAGAACATATTCACAGAATGATCCTGTTGTTTAAGGTATTAATTCCTATACTGGAATGGTACACATATCAAAATGCATAAAATACGATTAGTAAAGGCACTTATCATCTTCATCTTGCTTGCTTCCTCAATAAATATATATTAATTACCTGATCAAAAATCAAAGCAAAATTCTTTCCCTCCAGAAAACTCCAGAGCTCTTCTGATTCTCTCATTGACCCACTCTTGCTGTGCACCCTCAGATTGGTGTGATCAGTGTGTGCTGTGCAGTTTGATCTTGCAAACAATGTGCATTCCACTGACTTTGAGATGAAGGCCAAAGCAAACACATTATAACTCAATTAATGGTTTAACAGGACTTCAGTGAGCAATGGTCTCTGTGTACTGAAAGACAGGGTTTTCTAAGTATGAAAAAATTTTTACGCAAGGCTTAATGAATGACATAGGATGCATTTAAACTCTAGTGCTAACCACAGATTCACAAGACCAAATAACCATTGTCTGCAGCATTTTAGCAAACACTAAAGTCAGTGATGGCAGCTATGGTAAGAAACTGTAATAAGACACAGCAGTGCTGCACATTTGCTTTGAAAAGTGACCCCATTGAGAAAGAACAAGCATTTATTTTAGCTTTCTTCCCAGCACTTGGGCAAATTTTCTTATACACTGGTTATCCTGCTTTCCTTCCACAATAAAGTTGTTTGCATCCTTAAAATCTTTTGCTTTCTGTTTCTGCTTTGAAAGTTTTTTTTTTTTTTTTTTTTTTTTTTTTTTTGGTGGCACCAGGGTTCAAACTCACAGCCTTGCGCCTGCCAGACAGGTGCTTAAGCCACTGAGCCAAACTCCCAGGTGTAGTCTTTTGAGGCAGGGTCGCACTATGTAGCTCAGGCCAGCCTTGCACTCGCGTTGTAGCCCAAGCTGGCCTCAAACTCACAACGCTCCTCCTACCTCAGCCTCCAGAGTGCTGGGATTAAAGGCGTGCCACCATGCCTGGCTCTTCTTTGTATTTTTTGAAAGAGTTTCCTAATGTGTTTCCTACCACACATTACAAGATGCGGAAAAATATCTGTCCATTTATTTAAGTTTACTGTTGTCTGCATGGATTCAACAGACCTTTTCCAATGGAGCCCCGTCAGTGCTGGGCACCTTGAAACACAGAATATGAGTGGTCAGTGAACGGTGGGCAGTGGTTGGCAAGCAGGTGTGGTGACAGAGTCAGGTTCTCATTTTCCCTCCATCTGCAACCCTGTCCATGGCAGGGCTGGGTGTCTTAAAGAAATGGCACTGTGGCTACCCAGGAAATTGCGTAGACTCACAGAAAAGTCAGCCACCCTGCTGTGTAGGGCTGACCACTGACACGGAAACACAAGCCTTCGGTTTCAAAGGCAGGAGCCACAGCCACTGAGGGGAGAAATGTCCACGCAGGCTCCCCTTCCTTTCAGGGTTCTTCTCCCATCAGTCATGGGTCAATAGAGCCATCACTTTTATTTACTCATATTTTGGCAGATGCATGAAGCAGAGAGCTTGCTGCTGCCGCTGGGCTTTTTCTTAGCTGGGAAGCTTGAGCCAGGCTTAGCCCTGTCTCCTCAAGAAGTCGGCTCTCTGCAGAAGGCAGTTCTGAGACGCGTGCAGCCTGCCAGCTACCTGCAGTACGGCTTTGCTTCCGAATGCTTTGTCTCGGGGTAGGACATGTGCGCATGCACACACGCGACTCCAGCTCTGGCCTATAGTCACAGACAAATGCAGAGAAAGGGACTGTCATGCTCTGTCCTCCTCCCCCGCCCCACCCGGAGACAGTACCGGGTGCAATGACTTCAGCAGCGGAAGCACACCCCAAAGACTGTTCAGATGGGCAATGAACACAGGCAATGTGGTCTGCCAGCTGAGCGGCACGGAAGGCTCTGATATAATGCAAGGCAGAACCGATTTTTAAAAATAAAAGAAAAAGATAGCCGAGGCCTCGTTCTCCCTCTGGTTGTTGGTGACTCTCCAAAACACTGGGTCTGGCGTGCGTTCTGATCCCTGGAGTTTGATGCACGTTTGATTCACAGACTGCGGCGTGTCTGCACCAGATGGCCTCGAGTTAATGAACACAAACTCATCACTTTTGCTCACCAGGGAAATGTGCAGCTCAATCTGATTTGTACTCTACAACTAAAAATATTTGAGTATTTTTAGGGAGCATTTTACTGAGACAAAATGGCACTTCAGGAAAGCATTCAAAGAACAGAGACTAACCAGCAAATTGCAACTGCAATCCCCAACACATTGATAAGACAGCTCTTCAGATCACTCTTGCACTGAAATTCAAGCAGATCTGCTAGAAGCTGTATAGCCACAATGGTCCCTGCTGTACTCCTGCTTGGCCCCAACCCCACTGCTCTGCCCTGTGCTGAGCTTGCAGTCCCAACACAAACCACAAACTCCTTCCAAGCCCGAGACCTGCTCATTTACACACCAGCAAACACACTTTCGCAGGGTATATGCACATGCATACATGCAACCACAGTCTTTCATGTCTTCTGGTCTCTATGTTTCTACATATGATGACAGTTTTTGGATCCAGGAAGCATCCATTCAGTGAATACTATATGATCTCCAACTTGCCCAACTGTGCTGCAACTTTGTCGGGTTGAGTGTTTCCTGGGCTATCAGCACCAGCCAACAAAGGAGTTGATGCCTGAAGATGAATCAGGAAATGGGAAGCTGTTTTGTGTAGCTCATTTCCCCCTCCTCCAAACTCCCACATTTTCTGCTGTTTTATTTAGTAATCTTAGCAACTCAGCTCATGAGCACTGAAGTCATAGCTTCGGAAGTCAGTTCCATGCTTGGCTGGCTCTTTATCAAGTCAACAACCACACGATTGGGCTCTTCTTTCATCCAATGTGACTGGGGACAGCCAGAGTCAGGAGAGAGTTCCTATAGCCACGAAATCTGGGCCACTGCATGGAGCTAGTGGAAATCCCAACCCAGGCTCTCCCTCTGAGACCTCTGGGATCCAGATCTGCATTTTGTCATGATCCCCAGATGTCTGATGTGCCTGGGCAGTGCAAGACAGACTGCTACCTAACGCTGTCCAACCCCAAACTGAAAGTGTTCTCACACTGCCTATACAGGGACTCATGTAATCACCTTCCCTACAAAGATATTTTATAAGTATTGGGCTTTCGCAGAAAGCTTTGGTTTTTTGTAGTGATCATCTATTGAAATAAAAATCCCATTTAGATAGAAGACAACATCACTGATAATACTGTAACCTCAACCCTCTGGAAGGCTGAAGCAGGAGGATTCAACTTTAAGCCCAACCTGGGAAACTCAGTGAGATCCTGTCTCAAAAGAGGGGTGGGGTGGGATACAGATTGTATGAAGGCCCTGAGTTCAATCCCCAGAACTGCCAAGGACTGTTGGAGACCACTGTAAAGGGGCTTTGAGCAAGGTTTAAAATTAACTAATTGGCTTTCTGTTTATCTGTGAGCCTGTCCAAGGCCTAGGCCCCTTGCCTGGCGATGGGAGCTGATTTATAGTAAGTGAACCTCTATAAATCACTGGTCCTAGCTGAGGCCTGTAGTGGCCAATGAGGCCAGAGATACCTCAAAAGGCAAGATAAGGTCACCGCCAAAGACACCTGGCTCAGACTCAAGTAAATAGATAGAGACTGCAGCTGCAGCCATCACATATCTGCAGCGTCTCTTTCCCACCATAAATGCCATCATGGAGATAAGACAGTTCTCCTTATTTGGCACAATTTACTACTTGGAGAAGTCTTTCAAGTGACTCCCAAGGTCCTGCTCATTTCCCGCACTTTCCTCAGTATCCCCTCTCTTTGTCTACTTTGATAATAAATAAGGGCAAGGAGAGAGGTCTTTGTCTTAGCCCTCACGACAGCTGCAGAGTCAAGAGCTCTGCAGGGGCTTTGATCCTCCTGGAGCCCTAAAATCATACCACTTGTCTCATTTATTTAAGCGTTTGCAGTGCACTCGTTCGGGAGATTGGGGATCTAGGCCAGGTCCCCGATAAAGGACAACAAAAAAATGTCAACTGTAAGTCACTAGTTTGTGACTTGTGATTTGGTTAATGAAAAATATGAAATACAGACCAAGGCCTCCCAACTCTCGGGGTCCAGAAATTTCCTTTCAAGCCCAAAGCTTCCACAGCATCTAGGAGGGAGCCTTGATCGTGACTTAAGTGCCCTCACTTTCTAGAACACGAGCCTGGGTAATGAGGGGCCATGTAGGAAGGCCCATGGGTCCCCCTGGGCTCTGACTTTCTCACTGACAAGAGCTCAAGAGTGACCTGCCACAGGCCCATGCAGAGAGGGTGTTGTACTTGAACATAAGGTCATATGTTCATGACATTAAGAGAATGGAAACTAACCTGACTATGCTGATGAGAGCAGGGGACTCTCAGAGATGATCAGAACAGTTGTTAGGGTGGAGCCATGATGGAATCCTGGTGGTTTATGAAGAGAGGGGCAGGGGCCACACACACATACATGCATGCTTCTGCCAAGGAGGCCCTCACCATGGCCTGCACTATGCTGGTTGGACATTCAGCCACCAAACTATAAGCCAAAATAATCCTCTTTTTTTTTTTATAAAGTAGCCTGCCTCAGGTATTTTGTTATAGTAATGAGAAGATATATGAATACAGAGGGGTTCGAGGGCCTGAAAGAGCAGCAGTAGAGAGACAGTAGTTCTCTTGGAACAAACTAGAGTCTCAATGGGTTTATTAGTCCAACTGCATTAAATAATTATTCCCAGCTTTCCAAAGAGTGTCCCCCTGTGCTGGTCCCAGCGTGGAGGGAGATCACACAACAACTCAGGTAGGGTCCTCCTCACGGCTGAGGAGTTGGCGAGGAAGGGCACATGGAGGAGGGGAGAGACCTGCACTCAAGGTCCACAACAGGGTTATGGAACTCGTTAGCAGGGCACCATAGCTGCAGGGAAGAAAGTGATCCCAGGGGAGTGGGGCAGCATCACAGATGAGTCAGGTGTAGTGAAATTCTGCAGGAAGGGAGGAAGGAGAGGGGCAAAGGCATTCCAGGCAAAGGAGGCAGTGTGTATAGAAGCATGCAAAGGTGGGGAAGCCACAGAGAATGCAGAAGAGCACGGCAGGGCAGAGAAGCAGCCCATCAGATCTTGCATCATTCTGAAAAGCATCTGAACAAGCTCCTTTGCAACTCATGACAGCAAAGGGGGATCCTCTGGCAGTGGAGGTATTCATGCCACCAAAAGCAATTTCCAAATATAAGCTTCAGCAGTTTAAACAATAAATGTGTTCTGTTTTCTCTGTAATTGGTTTAATTTATGATTATCATGTATAATTTGCATTACCTAATCATACTTTAAAACAAAGAGCTGTATTGCATGCCATTATTCAGATTTATAGACATTCTTTTTATTTCCCTTTCCTAGGCTGGCATTCCGTGCAGTACTGGTCTCCTCTGAGTACTTTATCTTTATCAGACATGGATATCCAAGAACCAAAGCTGGCAAGCCTTTTCCAGTGGCTTGAGCCATGGGCTGGGTCTCTGAGGTTGTACACAGGCCCACCCGACTCATCCTCTGCACTCTTCACAGATCCAGTGACTTTTTGGCTCCCATTCTGCCAACCCACCACTCTTTCCAGTTTGGCACATGACAACAGAGTGCTAATGCATAGGGAAATATATATTTTAGGTGCCTTGCTAGTGTGAATGGAACTTTTTCTAAAGAGAGTCCAACTATCTCTGAATCTAAGTTGGAAAAGAGGCATTTGACCATGTTGCTGGTACAGGCCATAAAGAAAAGATCTCCTGAGAAGAGGACCCTAATACTTTATATACAAAGCAGTTTACTAGAACTACAAAAGGAAAGCCAAAACACACTCTGAGGGTCCAGACACACTTATTCAGTTACTGTCTACATGAGCTCACGATTCACAAGTGAATTCTCAGCTGCCGGTCTGAATTCACCAATCTAAAATCTGTCCAAGAATGAGTCCATTTTACATAGTGGCTATCTGAAATGCACAGGCCAGCTGACCCATTCATTTGCTCATTTATTCAATACATACTTAGTGTGTGGCTTTGAGCAAGCTGAGCTTGGCAAGGGAAGATGTCTGCACTGATGACTGTAGCACAGGATATGTACGTAGCTGCCATGGGAGAGAGACCAGGCAGTGTGCAGACAGTCATCTAGGCTGGCATAGTAGTCAAAACAGCGAGGAGAAGGGAAAGGAGACACATGGCCTGGAAATGGCCATTGGAACCTTCTGACAGGAGAGTCGGCACCTTACAGAGCAGAGGGCACTACGGACAAAGCATCAGTAACACAATGCCCAGCCTTCTCCAGGCCAGGCTAAGCAGCATGCGGCCTTACAAGGGTTTCCATCAGAGTCAGAACCTTGGAGCACTGAGAAGGGAAGGACCCACTAGGGGAGAATGGAGTGTGACTAGCTGAGACTTGGGCCAGTACACCTCCAAATGGTGGCGATGAGAATGGAGAGAGAATGATGGAAACTCTCTGGGAACCAAGAAATGGGAGGAAACGAAGAACATTCAGGAGACTTTTGGAGTTTAGAAAATTAAGACATTCTAGAAAGATCAAAGTTTAGTTTGAAACATGTTAATTTGGAGATATAAGTGGGGTACCCAGATGTAAACAACCATAAAGGGGGGCAAATATGGAGCAGAAAGAAACTGAGAGATAAATGGGCTTTGTCCGATATTTGTCAATCATTTATTGTTTAATGAACTGTAATCTGACTGGGGGCCAGACACTTCAATGTAATGAGCAAGACAGAAAGCCTGCAATCAAGGAGCTTTCGGACTGGAAGAAGAAACAAACCAGCAACAATCACTGTAAAGGGGGATAAGTGTTTTAAGGAAGGTGAAGGACAACACTTAGGAGAAGGCTTAAACCAGAACTGTGGAGTCTAGAAAGGGATTTGTGAGCAGAAATAAGAAAAGAGGATTAACCCCTTCAGTTCAGGGACTGAACACGTGAATAGGCAATGGCCTGACTCAGTATGAAAGAGGAACTTGTCCCCACATCCTATAGCTACCAGTCCAGAAAGCCACCCTACCATGAACGGTGGCCAGCGCAGGTAGCCACACAACTTCTATAGCAATTTTCCCCAAGTGTTCAGAGTTAATAACTGGCAGACTTCCCTAATTTTGTCCCAGCTACCAACTTAGGCCTACCTAAAGAAAGCCAAACTGGTTTCCAATCCAAGCACATTAGATGTCTCATGCCTCCATACCTCCTGGCCAACAGCTTCCAATCAGGGCATCTTAGTCACTTTGTCACTGAGACACTATATCTGATACCCATAAATTAAAGGAGAGGTTTATTTTGGCTCATGGTTACAGTCTATGATCAGCTGGCTTCAAGGCAGAACAGCATGGCAGAGGGGCACAACAGAAGAGAGTTGCTCATTTCATGGTGGCCAGGAAGCAGAGAGAGAAGGGAGGAGCTAAGGAGGGAGGGAGTCAAGGCCACGCCCCCAGTGACTGCCTCTTCACCAGACCCCACCTCCTAACAGCTCTGAACTCATCCATGGATTATTCCATGATGACTACAGCACTCCCACAGTCTAATCACCTTCCAAAAGTCCTATCTCTGAGCACATGAGGCTTTGGGAAGACATTCCAGGTCCTAACCACAACACAGGGCTTGAGATCACTCTTTTTTACACTCTAAAAGGCCTCACTTCTCTGCCTGCCTTTGAGACTCTGCCAAATGCAAGAAAAGGTGGCCAACTCCCTTGCTATAGCAAACTCTGGATTGACAGTCATTGCTTGTCTCCATTGATGGCCTTTATTTCCACAGTAGTGTGAGACTCATTAATGCTGGTGTGCCTGCATGCGTTTGGGGTTGAAGGAGTTTGAAACCGGAAGAGAGGGAGACAGTAGCCTATCAGGAATGACCAGAAGCCATAAGAAGGGGTGTGAAGTCAATGCCAAATGCAAAAGTAACCACGCAGAAGTAAGAGTGATTCTGAATCTTCAGTCCCATTTTTTTTAGGACTTTTTTTAGAGGATAAACAAAGGAATGGTTGGGGATAAGACTTTTTACTGAGCATAGGAGTCCAAGTCTCTCAGTCTCTGCCCACATGTAGAAAGGAAGGGGTCCACGGATAGCCCAGTCCCCCAGGGAACTTTGCAGATTTGGAACATTGAAGACGAAATCACCTTTGAGTTTCCCTAATGCAAACATGTAGACACTAACACAACACAATGAACCAGGGAAATAAACAAGAATTTCAGGAAGGTAGCAGAGTTTAATTATGATTGTGTCATACTAGGCTGGCAAATGGTTAGAGCAAATAGACCCTCATTATTTGCCAAAAGGCCTCCATGTTGAACAAAGGCTGCAACCAAATGGTAGATTTGACCTCTTGGTTCTCTCCATAAAGTTTAACTTTATGCAAATACACTGTGATTGGCCAAACATTTTTAGTACGAAGTTAAAATACCAGAAAAAAAGTGGAAACTTGAAGAAGGAACTTCTTAAAATGTTTTTAATTGCCTATCTTTTAATAGATATGCTTACAATATCATCACAGGTTTTTTAAAAATATTTACTAGAATATAAATATTATTTGTTATTAGAATGTATTTCATTTTTATAGTCTTGAATCATGTTTAGGATACTTTCAATCATATTTGATTTCCATGCTTTATGGAAGCTGGAAGTGTGTGTGTGGCGGGGGATGGATGGGTATGCCATGGAGCACCTAGTCCAAGACTCTGCCTTTACTCACGGACAATGTAGCCTAGGACCACACACTTACTTAGAAATAGACTGACAAAGAAAACTCATCTCTTGACTCAGGCCTCCCATGCATTCTCAGGCGTGCTGTAAATGCCTCAGTGCATCATGGCTCCTGGTCTTGATGCTGCAGACCCCTCCCATTAACACATAACATGTCCCAGCTGAGACCAGCTTCCAAATGTACTCACATGATTGAGCCCAGGTAAAATCAGCAGAACACTCCAGCTACCCTGCTTAATCATGAGAAATTATTTTTGTTTTAAGCCATTATGTTTGGGACAGCTTGTTACGCAGACACAGGTAACTAACACAACCCAGGAAGAGTAAAGCTGTCCACAGCAGTCAGTCACAGGTCCAAGAATGGATCCATTCACTCACACAGGAAAGAAGGAGGTTTTGGTGAACTGAGCTATCCCTGACAGAAAACCTGAGATCATATTCACCCAGGATCACTGCAGTGAGCTCAGCTGCTGCATAATTGTTCTATTTACTGCAACATGTCCTCCCCCTCAGGATGCTTGGATACGGCTGCTCTGTGAGCATGAGGGTAGAAGGATTCAAACACCACTCTATGGACTAACAGCGGCTACTGCGACATCGCCACGCAGATGAGATAGAGGAAGATCAGAGATGGAGGCTCTGGCCCTAAACCCAAAGCTGTGAGTATAGGGGTGGTAGGAGAATCCAGGTCTTCTCCCTGCTGCATCTTTTGGGTGAGCCATGCTACCCAAAAGAGAGAAAAACTCCAAACCTGTAGGTTAGAGATAAGGATCACGTGTCAATGCTAAGCAAGAAGATGCTATTTGGGACTACAGAGCATTCTGTCTTCAAAGTGATCTTTGGGTAAACAAGAGCCACAAGCGGTATCTCCCAGAGAGACACTCAGCAAGACGGAGGATGAATCAATTTATTCATTCATTATTGATACCCACATATGTCTGAACAGGATCTGAGATAGCAGGGCCCATAGAGTGCAGATTATCCCATTTGGCTGGATACAGAGAGCTATAGTTATTTATAGGACATTTTTTTAATCTGTTTTTTTATTTGTTATTTGCTGTTTGCTTGTGAAGTCTTCTCAATGAAGTATACTGTTTTAATAATATTAAAAATTTGCAGCAGCAATCTCTTGCCATGGGGGATCCTCCCAAAGAACAAAGTGCTACATTTACGCTTGTGAAGTAGAGAGAACTGGGTCACCTCCCGTCACTTTGCTCTGCCATAGCCTGATCAGCAGACAATTAAAGAGTGGTTTGGGAATGCAGTTTGCAAATGGATGGTGCCGCAGACGCACATATTCTACTTTGGGGGGAAAAAGAAGAAAAACATATGGAAGAAGCAAATTTTAATCATCATAAATCAGGCTTCAGTTTACTCAACTGTAATAATACTATTCGTTGGCTCATTATAAAGTTCTGTACCACCTTGAAAACACTGATCACTCCTGCATGACATGTAACATGGACTGTTGAGTCTGACATGTAACTAATTATATCCCACATCAGCTCTGCCCTCCGCCTATTGAGAAGGCAGACAGAGAGGCATTTGCCACCAGTGTGGCTGAGCCAGTCAGGGAACCATCGAAACCATGATGGGAGGAAAGCTGGTAGTAATTTCTAGGAGTAGTGATTGCTCTGAGGGTTAGCTCAGAAGCTCCAAGTGTGTGTGTGTGTGGGGGGGGGTGCTTGTGCAAGGTGTCATGCCCTTTCCACGTTATCTTATTTGATTTTCCCAGGAAGCCTATAAGGCAGATATTTGTTATTATCTGAATTTTATATATGAGGAAGTTGAGGTCAGAGAAGTTAATCATGCAGTAGAGCTGGAATTAGAACTGAGCTATCTTTCTCCAAAGGCTGTGTCCTAAACCACTAAATGATGACCCAGGAACAAGCCCAGCGGGCAGAAGCTCTAGGTTATCAGTTGGGCTTGGCACTGGAGTTGTGTGAACTTGGAGACCTTGGGAGCTCAGGTTCCTGTCTGTAAACTGAGGAGCTGGGTGGGGCTCTGAGGCTTTCTGTAGATCCTCTCCATGGCTGTTTCAATGATTTCAGCCTTGACCTTGTGCTTCTCTGTTAGAACCATATGGTGGGCAGAACCTGTGTACCCAATAGGCCAGTTGACCTCGGACTCCTGGGGGCCCCAAGATCTTTTCTGGGGTCTGCAAGGTCCAAACTATTTTCTGATAATACTAAGATGTATTTCCTTTTACACCCTAGTAACAACAGCAGGTGGAGCTGGCCGGAGACCACAGGAATGTGATGATATCATCGCTCTGATGGCTCATGTGCTGGGCACTTGGGTTTCAGAAATCTTCCATTTCCATTTCTCACGTGAAAAGTATCACATGAAAGTTTGTTGAGGCTCCTCAAGAATTGAAGAGGTTCTGAGGCCCAAAAATCTTGAGACTTCCAGATCAAGGTTATACCTGCAAAATGATGGATACCAAAGGGCCTAAAGTCTCCAATCCTGGCAAACAGAAGAGCAGAAACACTGGTGCTTTCATTTAGCTTCTGCACAGTCATCACTAAGCAGACGTTTTAACACCATGCACAGGACAGATCCAGCTGTCACACGCAGTGCAGGAGCAAGGCGGCAGGAACAGGCTCTGTGCTGAGGACTGATGGTCAACTCTTCCCTAAAGTCCTCAACTGCAGCCAACAGCCCCAGCCCCCAGGCACAGCTTGTGTCCGGAAGGATATGCCCTGTTGGAAAATGGAGTTACAAATACTCCTTAGCTAGCACTGTCCTGACACACATCTTGCTCATCAACAGTGAGAGCTTCAGGTCAACTCCCTCAGCAAGTCATTTGCCTCTTGTTTGCAAATCAATGATAGACCCGAGGACTTCAGTATAAACTGAACAGTGTGCTTGCATGGAAAGAGCTGGTGATAGGGGCAGGGCAGGGGGACACGAGATATCCAACACTGAGCAACACACTGACACTGCAAACCCAGAGCTTGGCACATGTGACCTCATTCATTCTGCGTGGCATTCCTCTGAGGCACATATGATTATGCTCATTTTAGAGACTACAAGACCAAGGTTAAGAGCTTATATTATGTATTCAGTCTCGGATAGGTAACCTGTGTGATGCCCAAGACTAAGTACTAGGCCACTCCCTTAAGGTTCCCAAACTGAGTTTTGCACCAAAATCATTTGGGGAGTTTTAGAAATGTCACCTCCCTTGGCCTCACTCCTGAAGAGTCTAATTCTGTAGGTGTGGGTGGTGCTGTGGAATCCACAGAGCCCTACAAATAGTCAGCCTTGCCTTTGGCTTAGTTATAAACCCCATCTCACCCATGGAGACCTCTCCCACACCAACACTTCTGGGTGGCTTCCTTCTCGGGGGCTGTGTTTCTTCCCAAGGAAATACTGTTTCTATTATCTCATGAGAGTTACTGTTTAAACAAAGAAAGAAAGAAAGGCAGAAGCCAGGTGAATAGAAAAACTGATGCAAACATGTTTCCTAGCTCCACTGGCTGCCCACACGAGTTAGATTTTGATTTTGCGTACAGGCTTCTTCATCACCAGCCCCCCGATTCCGTGCGCAGGTACTTGCTAAATACTTTGTGAACTGAATGGAATCATGCCCTGCTTGCACCTCTTTCAAACAGGTATAATAATTCTCAATCACAGGCTTGCTGCAGGGGATGCAACTGGGGTGCAAGTCCTTTCTAATCACCAAAGTCCAGCTCAGCAAGCGGGTTTACTGATCTGGAAAGGGTCCGACACTCTGAATGGGCTCAGGAGAACTGCACAGGCCCTGCTGGAAACAGCACTGGTCCTCAGTCTCTGGGGCCATGACTCCCCCTGTCATCTCTTTGGCAGCATTCCTGACCACTGCATTCTCAGGCCACGAGACAGGACAAGAGGTTTGTGGCTGCCATAGAGCTAGGACCACATAGGGGAGCCATCCAAACTTAAGAGAGAGGGAAAACTGAGGCCTGGGTGGGAAGGCTCCTCAGAGTTCCCCTGTCGTCTCCTCCACTGTTAGGCAACCCACAGTGAAATTTCTGTTGCTTTACAGAGGAAACACCAACATACAGGAACTTGAATGCGATGAACAGGACACTGAACCCATTTCACTTGTGTTATCTATGTTGACTTTAAACAGATCCCGCACAAAAGTGGCCTGTGTAAGACCTCAGTGAGAAATTATGGCAATTCATGATACAAGCTCAGTTCACAGGTGAGGTCCCTTCCGGAGGAAAGCTATTTATCCAGCAGAGCTGCAGAAAGGTGCTTGTCTTCACTCTCACGGTCATTGGAGAGTTTCATAAGCTAATTTAACTCACACAT
Source organism: Dasyprocta punctata (assembly GCA_004363535.1). Lineage (NCBI taxonomy): Eukaryota > Metazoa > Chordata > Mammalia > Rodentia > Dasyproctidae > Dasyprocta > Dasyprocta punctata. The sequence continues at coordinate 57,687 of RJWM01008940.1, forward strand.
AGTCCCTTGCTGAGTGTCACTTTCACCCTTACACTGAGGGCTGGAGAAGCAGGGACCCCTCTGGCAATCTTTGATGACACAGAGAAGATCAACTGCATTTTTATCTCAGCCACCCTCAGCTTCATCTCTGCTAGAAAGTCACCTTGGCTCATAAGAACACAGTAATAACTGCAGTGAATGAAAAATAGGAGAGAATAAAATGTTGTGTCTTTCTTTGGTAACAAAATGCAGTTTGGCAAGGCCTGGGAACTTGCCAGTCCTGTGCCCCGCCCCAACCCCAGTTCTGCTAAGCCTTGCATTTGGAGAACATTTTCTAGATTACAACCCTCTGCACATTGCTAATCTCACTTGATCCTCCTGACAGCCCATGGTGTCACAAGCAAGGGCAAGGGTTACCAGCTCAATTTTATAGATTAGGAACTTATTTTTTAAAAAGAAGGTACAAATCACCAAAGCATCATACAAATTCCTCAGAGGTGTGGGGACTTTTGTCACACAGGCAGCACTTCTTGGACCACTCCCTGGAGTTTTCTCACCCCTAAGATATTGCTTATCTCCTACCAGGACACAAGTATTCTTGACCCTTTTTGCTTTGGGCTCCCATTTCTATCTCTAGCCCTACTTTTCAGGCTCCTTTTCATATCCAAATGCATGCAGTGGCTCCTGTTCTGGGCCCTACTCCTGCCTGAGCCCTCCTTTGCTCATTTCTTTTACTGCTCCTTGATTGACCCCTCGGTTTATTTCACTTATCTTTTATCAGTTTCCCCAACCTCTGATTGCCCAGGTCACATAATTTACCTCTCTTGCTTCTGAGTCTCATTAGTCTTTACCAGAAGCATGAAACACAAAGCCTGCTGTTGTAGCAGACGGTGCCTGTGGAGAGGCCACTCTCCACACTGACAGTGGACAGCAGACAGGGCACCTTGTAATGTAAGAATGAAGCTTGAATAGCACACTCCTGAAGGCAGCTGCTCCTGGGCAAGTTGATCAGAAGATGCATTAAGTTTCAGTGCAGTTGGGGAGCGGAGGCTGGAGAGAGTGGGTAAAAGGCTCAGGATAGAAAATCATGAGCCAGATGATACTCTCAGGGAAAACATGACAATATTATAATCAGAAAGAGTAACCGCCCTCCAGAAGCACAGGGACCCCAGATCAACACAGAGCGAGCAGCCTTTCTGCACACATCTCAAATGTGACCTAGGCTGACACAGCTGGTGGCTCACCGGTAGCAGTGAGCTTCATTTCAACAAGGTATGGCTCTCACAAAGGCTTTCCTTTTACACGGGTAACTAACTGTGAAGCCTGCCCTACAACACAGCAAGGTCAACTGGCTCTTGGTTTTGGTGGTCTGTTCTCTGTTTTCCCGGCTGTGCTCATGAATGGTGATCAAGGTCTGACTCAGCCCTGCTTCCAGAGAAAGGAAACTATATGTAAAAGAGTTTCTAAGCTTGCTATTAGCAAGATGTTAATTCCCATTTCACTTCAGATTCTGTTTGCAACATCCGGAGTCTAAAGAATAAGTTACTTATAAAAGCCTTTCAATTACACGACAAAAGGCCAAAGCCCATAAGGGGTCCCCACTTAAATAAGAACACACTGCCTTTTCCACCTCAGTTGTGCCACTCACCTCTGCTAGGCATTGGGTTTATTCTGTGACACAAAAGGACAATGTGATATGTACATGTACCAGTTCCCCAAGATGAATGTAATTATTATGTATGGCAAACATACCAATAAAAAGGGGCAAAATAACCATGTAGCAATTTTCACTGATACTTTCATAGGGTAGCCAAATAGGAATGAATAGAATCATACAGGTAATATATAGACTGTGGGGACTGAAGACTCTGGGTGGAGCAGGAGATAGTCCCCCATCATTCATCAGTGCTGACCTTACCTCCCCAGGAGAAGGGAAGCTGAGGCAGGCAGCTACAAATCCTCGGTACAGCTTTCTCATACCTGTCTGGCGAGATGCATGTCTGGGGCTATGGTTCACCAGGCCATGGGGACAAGATGGGGTACTCTGCAGCTCTGGGACCTAAACAGTGAATCCAAATGCCTGGGTAAATTCACAGGTGACCCCAATAGGAGAACAATTCTCAAAGTAACCAGGTTTAGGAACGTATTTCACAATAGAACGCTGTCGTCTTTTCGCTTTAGAGAGACAGGGTTATGGCCAAGGTAAAGGGAATCAGACAGTTTAACTCGGGCACGCACTCTCACCATCCCTGGGCTTCGAGCGGCGCGGAAAGGGTCACTGCAGAATTTCAAATCCAAACGCCACAAAAGAAGGCAGAGCTCCGAGGAGTCCAAGGTGAAGGAAAAGGCGGCCCACTTTCCCTTGCGCGCCGTGCTTTGTCCTTCACACGCCTCCCACTCCAGGGAGAAGCTAATGACATTGACCTGGGCCTCGGCCCGCAGGCCGGGGCCCGCACCCGGTCCCAGCGCACCCCGCTCCCGCGGCGCCACGCCCGGTGACCCTGGCCCGGCGCGTGAACCGCACCTCTGGGCAGCGGACCGCACCTCGGGGCGGCGGGCACGCGACTCGACACTGCGGACCTTTTCTTCCTCCTCCGCTCGCAGCCAATGGGCAGGCTCGCTCCGCCGGCTGCCATGGCAACGACAAGTCGTCTCCGCGGTGCCCAGAACAGATGTCACATGGGCCGCGATGGAGGTGGTGGGGGTGGGGAGCGCGGCGGGGGCGCCGGGGGAGGGGCGGCGCCACCGGAGTTAAATGGTCCCACCAGAGGGAGTAAGTCACATTTTGAAGTGAGTGCTGAGCGGTAACATCTATTTTCTTTCTTTTCCCTGTCCTTTAAGCTCTAAACACACATGCACAAACACAAATGTCCTTTCATCTCCGCCGCGGAGGTGCGTGAGGCTCTGCGGCTTTCGTGGCAAACATGAAAGCTCTGATCTCTCTGAGCCGCAAATGAACATCGCCTCCGCCGCGGAGACTCGAGCAGGCGCTCTGCGGCCATTTAGGCTCGGGCCGGGAAGCGTCGACTGGGTGAGTCGGAGAAGCCCAGAACCACGCGGAGCCGAGACAAATCAAGGGGAAATTGAAAGGCAAACCGCTCTGCCTCTGTAGGAAACAACAAACCCCGGTTCAAGCTCTTGCCACTAAAATGAAAGGGTTCCCGCGTCCCCCGCCTCCTCTCGGTGGTTTCTCTGATCATATCATTCCCAAGGCCATTTTATATAGACTAAACCAGGGCAAGCCTTATAAATCTACCTGCTTCAACAACAAAGGCCCTTTGTTGTCTCTAAAATAGATCCCACCCCAGCTGCAATGCTGCATTTAAAATGTTTCTACTGCCTTCCATTTCTCTTTAGCCGAAACTAACGATTATGTGTGTGTATATAATAAACCTATATATGAACTGATAAGGTAAGAGGTGGTATTAATGGTAGGCAGACCCTAGGCACTGTGGCTTTTTCTCCTTCCTGCTTGAAGCCACGGGTAGGACGTGAGCCCTGTTCCTGTACCTGTCCAGGTGACCCAGGGAGACAGACCACGTCCTGGTTTGATGCACAGTGTGCACTGCCTGTGCGTGTGTAGGGGGAGGATATGAATACAGTTATCCTGTGCATGGCTTTGGTTCATGTGACAAACATTCCCAGAGTGCCTGCTTTGTGCCAAGTACCACGTGGAGTGTGGTGAAAGATGTAAAGTAGGGAAGACACTATTCACCAAGGAGAAGTCAAGAAATTTACAATGACCCTGATGAAGTGAGTGTTGCAAGCAAAGCATGATGGGAATGTGGAGGGAGTGGGCTCTGAGAAGTGTCCTGGGGTAAAGGCAGATGAAGTGGAAGAATCTGGCACTGACTGAGCACCAGACATGTTACATACACAGCACCCCATATCCTCTAAGACCCTAAGAGGCAACCACTGTTAGCCTGTTCAGAAACTTGGGGAAGCCCGGCTTAGAGATGTTGGTGGTCCAAGGTCATTACAGCAAGCAACGCCATGGCCATGCTTCCCAAATCGTCCACACACCTCCACTGGGGTTTGCGCCATCTCCCAACTAGTAGCAGGTGCACCCCTGCAAAGAATGTGTGGGTGCCATTTCCTGTCTTAACCTAAGCAGAAATGTTCTTGAAATGTTGAGCTTCAAACACTCCCTGCAGCTTTTCTAATAGAAATTAAGATAAACACACAACAGTGAAAACGTAGATTTATCTGGGTACACCCTGAAACCATCTTGTGTGCCACAGGGGGTCTGTGTGTCACACTGAGCCACTGCACTCACCCACGCTGCCGTTGAAAGACAGCAGAAATGTGGCTCTCAGAGAATTTGAATTTGTTCCCAAATGTTGGTTAGGGTTATTTTGTGCCTGTACCTTCACTGAAATCAAAATGTCTCCTTAGCATTCACAAGGATGCTTTCTTCTACCATCCGTGGAACCCTAGGGTACTGCGATGAACCTGTGTGGGACGCAGTGAAAGCAAATGCAAGACCCACTGACCAGTCCTGCTCCAGTCCTCGTTGCTCCTAGAAGCTGCCATTGCAGAACCAGAGGGTTCTGCCTTGCTACCACCAGAGGGCAGTAACACAAACGAGATTTTTTACTTGTGACCCCAATGTGGATGCAGTTTAATATGTAAAGCCCGTTATTACAAGCCTTTTCTCTTCCCACCCCCTATTAATGAACAAATGCCCAGGGGTAATGCAGAGATTTCTAAATACAGTGCAAGAAAGGGCAATCTGTACTCATATGCAGGGAGCCTAACACACAGTAATAAGTGGAAATGAAAATAATCACCCAGATGCAACTGAACCATTAGGCTAAAGACCTAGCTGTCTATATGGCTGTATACATAGAAATATAGATGCCTGCCTCCAAGAAGTGGGCATTTTTAAGATATTTATTTCACAAGTTCTTATTTAGAGTTCACAATAATACCCATAATTACAACCTCAAAGCTCCAAGAGGGGCCTAAGAGGAGTTCTATCTCTGTTGCTGGACATACAAAAGGAGATTTTTCTCTTTGACTCATGTAAATGAATAAATTATTCAGGAATTTTCCTTGGGTATTTTAAATCATACCTTCATGCTTTAAACAACAACACAAATAAAATTTTTAAAAAGGCAAAGATCTATCTAATCCCCAAACCATAAAATCGTACCTGACATTTACCCACATCTACCCAGGGTTTCCCAACGCAAATAAATGGTTTTTGGTGTCAGGGATAGCAGGAGTATTTTGTTGCTTTTTTAAATGGATTTTAAACATCACAGCCCAGTGAGCACAACAGCCCAAGAAGTGATCCTACTAGTGTGCTACCTGCCCATTTCCCTGGGAACAAAGACACAGAAATAATCCTTCCACTTACATGATAGAAAGGAAGACTCCCCAGTCCTGTATCTTACAAGGGCTTGAAATCTGAGGGCAGCTGGAAAAGCTGGATGAAGCCATTGCAGACTGCCCTGCCTCCGGAGTCACTCCATTACACTCTGATAGTTGTAAAATGCTGGATGGATTCCAAATGCTCTCACACAGTGGGGACAAATGGGGACTGGAATTCAGACTCAAATGGCTCTCACCCTTTTAAGTGTCCCATCCAGACCATCTTGGGGATGCGAATGAACCCCTCTGAGCTCCAGTTTCAAACTCTGACAGATGAGGCAGGGAGGAGAATGGCTCCTGCCCGACACTATTCAGGTGTGAAGGACGTACAGGATAACGGGGAGGCAGCAGGCAGACTGTTCCCATTGATGAACAGCTTTCTCCCCATTCTGAACAAGGAGTCACAGCTGCTGAGTCTCACACAAGGTCATGGAGGGTGAGGCAGAGCCAGGCCCAGGTGGGTGTTGCGTGCAAAGCACGATTCTTCCCACCCCTCAAAGGAGCCCACAAAACAAGACCGCCCCCAAGTCAGTGCATGACAAATTAGCACAGGCTGGGCAGCCTCTACCACAGATTATTTCTCACAGTTCTGGAGCTCAGCGCCCAGGATGCAGGTGCTGCAGGGCTTTATTCTGAGCCCCTTCGCCTGGTTTGTAGATGCTTGACTGTGTGATCCCGTGACTTCTTTGTATATGTGAGGAGAAAGGGCTCCAGCTCATCTGGGCTCTCTTCTCATGAGGGTGCTATCCCTCCTGACCTCATCTAACCCTAATCACCCATAGGTGGGGGGGCTGTGTTGACACAGAATTCCTGCAGGGGTGGGGGGACATAAATATTCATTCCATAATACGGGACCACTGAGTGGGCTTCTTCATCTCTCCAGCTCAGGTCCATAAAGATTTGCTGATATCTGCTAGGAGCTCAGCACAGGGCACTGAGTGAATGGGAGCCCTCAGAGACCTTACTTAATGCAGGAAATGTCAGAATAGTTCCCAGAAATAGGGAATTGTTTATGCAATAGTTTATTGCAACAAACTTCACAAGATATTTCTTCAGATAGCTTTGTTGAAAACAAGAGTAATGCAGGTCTAGAAACTAATCAGTGCACAATTAATATTTGATAAGGTGATACATTTATTATCTTGCTGAGGAAGGTGGGGAGTAAGGAGAGAAGCACATGTTCAGCCTGCAGATGCTTAGAAGAAACCCAAAGGACCCGTGTGTACCTCCAGATGCAGAGCAATCAGGTCCAGCTATAGTACGGTGGTTCTAGCATGATCAGAAATGTCCCAAGTGTACTTAAATTCTCTCAATGGGGTAGGCATCATTAGAATCATATTTTGGATCAGAAAACTAAAGGGGTTCTGCTTCAACTAACACACACTGGGCCACTACTACATGCTAGTAGGTAGGTATGTAGATAGATTATAATCTCATTTAATTTTTATAAAAAATCTATGTAAAAATTTTGTTAGCCATAATCAAATAATTTAAAATGAGGACCAAAGAAATTAATTCAAGACTCAAAGACAGTAGGTGACTAACAGATTATTAGTGACTAAGACATTGCCAACCATCCAAATGTCAGTCTGAACACACACACACACACACACACACACACACACACATACTTTTCCTCCTCTCTCAAACACTCCAGGTCTTTAGGATTTTTTTTTCTTTTTTTTGGTATGCTACATTAGGATGGTTGTAGATTTCTTTACATTTCAAAGTTAATTCCTGTGTGGAACCACTGTTGACACAGATAGGCAGTTTCGTAATAAAAACACTCTCTCTCTCTCTCTCTCTCTCTCTCTCTCTTTCTCCCTCTCTCTCTCTCTTTCTCTGTCCCTCTGTCACTATCTACCAGAGAGAGGGAACAGCCAAACCACAACTTCTCATTTGTCAGGGTTTAACTGAAGAACATGTGGAGTCACTGAATATCTGGACATAATCTAAGTTGGAAGAAAATTAAATAAAGCTGAACCTTTATTCTAAAAATTTCTAGTCATAACCCAATCATTATATACTGCTTTTTACCTTTCACTTTGAGTATTTTTCTTTAAAATTACACTGTACTGAGTATACACAAACACACAGATGATAGATGGCAATTGAAGTTTGAGATAGAAGTATGGAAAATATTTAAAGATTACACATATATATTAAACATATAAATGGGTGCATGGATTGTTGAATGAATAGATGGGTGGGTGGACAGGCGGATGGGTGGGAGGATGTACAGATACAGATGGGTAGATATATAGATGGATGGATGGATACGTATGTGGGTAGATGGATGGATAAATGGGTAGGAGGTTGAGTGGATGGATGGACGGGTAGATGAATAGAAGGGTGAATGGCTGGATGAATAGAGACTAGCAGAGACAGATTTTAAAACACTGTTCATATTTGAAATAGAGTGGATAATATGAAATTTGCTCCAGAAAATAGTATTCTTATTAGAACTTAATATGTTGTAAAATGTCTGTGAAGAAAATTCCTGCTTTTCTTGTCTTGTTTCATAAAAGAAATATTCAGAGAAAAGATTGTGTTTTCTATTCACAAAGTTTGAGGAAGTGAAAGAGAGCTAGCTCAGGTGATCAGGAGAACTATCTGTACATTTGTTAATTGTTAATTAACAAATAACTACCTGTTATTTGTTAATTTCAAATTTCACATAAAAAGACTTACGTGAAAAAGATTTCACATAAAAAGACACATTTTCAGAATGAAAGAATCTCACCTAGAACACACCCTACCCTCTGAGGCTACAATTTAGATCAGGATATGAGAAGATTGTGTCAGGACAGGCTCACTCAGAAGCCAAACTGTCCATATCTGATAATACAGTAGCAAATACATTCAATTATCTCATCTAATTAATGCCAGGAGAAAATAATCCTACCATGAAATTCTTTGAGGAAAATTTTTAAATATGAAAATAAGGTTAGGGGAGATTATGAAGACTTCCTTGGGAGGCCAGAACACCCTCATACTTTATACAAAAACTTCAGTTTGCCAAAGACATGAAGTGGCTGTCAAGTCCTGTGATCAGAACCCAGCTCTTTCCAGGTCAGCAAAATGGGTGTGATGCTCTTTCCCTCCTTGAGATTCGACTTCTTCCTCTGGCTGTCCTGCCCTTCCAGCCGGTGTGGAAGCCAGCGAACTTCTTCAGCCATCTTTCCTGTCCTCGGGTTGCTGTCGAGCCTGGGATCTGTAGCCCAGCCAACTTTGCAGAAAACCACAGTTTAGAGGGAAAATCACTTTTGGTTTCTGGCTCCTCAGCAGTACTACACATCTAATTAGCTCAACAATTGGTCCCTGTGATAAAATCAGCTAATTTTATGTTCAAATGGCTGCTCTGTGGTAAGCAATCCTGTCACTCTCATCTTCACATATAAAGAAGTTGCTGAAGAAGCTGGTTACTAGGGTCACTGGGGGCAAACTAGTGAGGACTATCAAATTAGTAACCTAAGTCAATGTTACAGTTAGTGCACAGGGCCTCACCAGGCTCAGGATAAGATGAAGTCCCAGAACACAGTGACAGGGCCAGAAATGCCAACCTTTAAGGGGAAAATGGGAAATTACACATGAATAGAATGAGTCATCTGCAGAATTTCCCTGCTCTTAGAAATAAATCTAATGTTTTTCACAAGATTACAGAGCTCTAGACCCTAACCTGCTAGTGTTCAGAAATTACTCCCATGATTAAATGTCTCTGTTGTTTCAGGAATTTGTTCAAGGTGACCCCAGATATAAAACACAGGAAAGCCAGTCTGGGGGTTACCTGTCTGCTCCCCTTAGGTCACTGTAAAGGTGATGGACTCTATGTGGGGTCTATTAGAAACCACAAGACTCCTTAAGGTAAATGTAAAAGAAAAGATTGATTCCTTTATGGTGTAATGACTAATTATATAATTTTTCACAAGCAAATTATTGGTTTATTCACACTCCCCCTTGGTATATATTTTATCAATTATATCAATGGAATGAACAATTAGAAATTCATATGGGTTTCAAAGCAAGAAACAAGATCTCAGAAATAAATGTGTGCATACCATTTTATATAGGTACAGAGATATATACATTTATGTCTATGCATATCTATTATATCTATGTATGTAGATGAAGACACTCTAAGATCTACAAACGATTTTATTTATGAGCCATTTCAGGCAGTAATCAGCATTTAGTAAGTGCTCTTTGGCTATTTATCATTATTGCTGCTGTTATTGCATAGCGACGTAGGCACTGTCCATCTGTATTGGTTTGATCCTGTGCCCCTCCCCCCACCCAGGCCTCATGTAATTTGGACTGGGCTGAGTCTGGCATTTGTGATTGGTTTGCTGTCTAGTGCTGGGATTGGTGATGTGAGTGCTGCACCCGCCCAGGGGTGGGGCCGACATACAATGTAAGTGGGGAAGGAACGCATCTTCCGTTCTCTTTCTCTCTCCCTGGTTCGCCTTGCTGTTTGGCAGCTGCCATAAATGGCAGCCCCACCACACTATGATGCTTTGGAGCCAACTAAGTATGGCCTGACACCCCCAAGAACTGTAAGAAATAAACCTTTCCTTCCCTAATTTTGGGTGTCGAGTATTCTGTCTCAGCACGGAGTGAAAAGTAAGATACCATCACAGACTTCTGTGAACTGGCTAGAGAAAACCATCTACTGGATGACTCCTTGGGTGCAGCAGGATACTCTACCTAGACTGATCTCACCCTCTTCTTCCTCTGCTCCAGCAAGAACCCCAGAGAGCTACTCAGTCCTGGAGGTAGCTTTTAGCCCTTGCAGACGTGGCCTTCCTGGCTTGAGGCTGGGGGTGGGTGTGAAGGACTCTTCATAAAGATCGCATCAGATGCCGCTGACACACACTTGACCTCAGATCCTGGTGGCCTTGGTTGCCTCTATGCCAGTGGCAGTGTCTAGTTCTGCACAGCCCCTCATTAGTTTTGTGCAGTTGCATGCACAGCCAGTGCCTCGCCCCATCCCCAGGGCACGTGCCTGCTGTGCTGCCTCTACCTGAGCCAGTGCAGAGTGTTCCCTGGTTGAAAAGAAGAAGTATGTTTACTTTTCTTCCCTAGAAGGGCTGATGATTTCAAAGGCTCAGACCACCTGCTAGGACAGCAGAGGCCAAGGTGTGCCAGGCCTCCCTCTTCTTCTCCACTCCCCGCCCCTTATGCCAGCTCCCTGGCACCACACACCCCAGCTGGGCCTTGCACTTGAGCTGTGGACTTGGGCTTAGCCTTCTGTGGGTCTCAGGCTAAGACAAAAATCACAGTGGTTACCAGGTATAGATGTGTGGTTAGCCCTACTGCCCATACAGTGAGGCACTTGGAAACAGGAAAATGACCTGACTTTTTTCTCCAGAAAGAAAAAGGCAATGGAGATCCTGGCACAGCACCTCTGCAGGGTATGAGGACCTGCACTCCCCACAGTTCTGTGCTCTGGGAAGAAGCTGCAGTGAGGATGGAAAGTAAAGAGTCCTTCAGCTTGCAGTCAGGCAGTCAGACTGACATGGACTTGGCCCCTTCAAGGTGTACAAGTGTGTGCACACCCATGCACATGCATGCACACACACACCCCCTTCCAGGCTAATGCTATCTAATATGCTAGGCACCAACCACATGTGGCTATTCAATATATGTATTGATTACAAGAATATTTTCAGCTCCTTAGCTGTACTCAATCATATTTCAACTGCTCAATAGCCACATGTGACCAAAGGCTACTCTGCCAGACAGCACGGAAAAGAAGACTGCTGTCATGGCAGGAAGCAGTCTGGCATTGGAAGTGCTGGTAAAGACTCTCTGGGTTTTGGCTAATTAGAAAAGAAATACTGGACTTGTTACCCATCTCTCAGTGGTATCTAGGGCCAGTTTTATTTATGTGATAGAATAAAAGATACTTAACAATGTTTTTTTCTCTGAGTTCGTGAGAAAGTAATTTTTGTGTTTATATGAGGAGCAATGAATATCTGGGTGCTGGAGGCAGAAGAGTTCTCAGTCCTTATTTTTCAAAAATAATCTTAAAGCCAAGTCAAATATCTCTCACCTATGTGCTAACATGTAGAACATCCAAAAATCATTCAGTTAGAACAAGTGTCTATAACATAACATTATCATTTCCAAAATGCACAAAATAATGGAGAAATGAATAAAATAATTAATTCATTGTTTAATGCCTAAATTTTATTTCTGAAGGACATTGATTATCTAAAACCAACACAGTTTCAACTCAAAGCTAAGGGTAAGAAACTAAATGGTGCAGAAACTGGAAAATAGCATATAAGTCTTCTGACCATCACATAGAACTTAAAATTTTTATTGTGAACACTAAAATATCGTCCTATTTTGAGGTATTCTGAAGGTCAGCTAATATCCCTCCAGAGTCTTTTGATACCATTGCTAGTAATCTACAAGGACTATGAATCATTACATAAGGCAATTTATTTATAGCATGACTCATGTCTCACTTTTGGCATTAATTACAAGCATTGCCTTTATAATTAAATATATTTGGATTAAACCAAATAGACCTATTTTTAATGTTCTTGTTCGGGGTTGGTTAGTTCTCCAAAATGCCTAGCATGCCTGGCGTAACATCCCTTCCCATTTCTCAAATGTCCATGGTCCTCAGATCCTAAGCCCTCTTTTCTTAACTCTTACCAGTTTCTGTAAGTGGTCTTATCAGCAAATAGGTCTCCATTTAGCAAACATATGTTGATAGCTCCTGGTAATAATAAGGGCTCTCATTTATTGAGCACTTACTGTGTGGTATGCCCTGTGCTTCACAAGCATTAATCCAGTTAACACAACAACTCTCAAGGAACAAGCAACCCATGCCTCCTCCCAGCAACTACTTGGACGCCCCTACCATGGGAGCCTCAGTCCACATTTTCAAAATTGAACTTACCTTCCCCACAGATCTGCCTCTACTTCTTCATACTTTTGTTCAGAATATCACTGGATAGAAACCTGCAAGTAACTGTGGATGCCTCTCTTTCAGTGACCTTCAACTTCCAGGTTAAGTTTCAAGTTCCTTGAAGTCTACTTCCTAACTCCCTTTCACTCCATCCCTACTTCCACCATCCTAGACAGCAATCTCAGCATTCTACCCTGTAGTCCTGCATAGCTGCCTACCTCATTTCCTTCTATCTAGGCCTATTTTTCTTTACTTCCACTTATTCTATGAATAGTTATTCTGCTGTGTTTGAGCATCTGAAA
>RJWM01008941.1:0-36534 GCA_004363535.1 Dasyprocta punctata
AGACATGGGTTTTATTTTAGTCTTTGGCATATGAAAAGCCAATTTTTCCAGCACCAAAGGCTATCTCTCTTCTAGAGAACATGTTTGGCTCCTTTGTCAAAGATGAGGTGGTTAAGTTTCTTTGTAGTTGGGTCTGCATCTTCTAATCTGTTCCACTGATCCTTGGGTCAGTTTTTTGGCCAGTATCATGCTGATTTTATCACAGTAGCTTTTTTTTTTTTTCTGCTGTTGTTGCTGTTGTTTTAAATTTTTCTCTTTCTGGAATCCACTGCTTACCAGGAAGGCTGGCTAGTTGTCTTCTGGTTGGATCTTCCCTGATTCAGTATGGCGGGTCTCTGGAGGTGCTGATTTTCTTTTCCTGGAACCCACTGTGACGCTTACCAGGAAGGCTAGCTAGTTGTCTTCATCACAGTAGAATTGCAGTATAATTTCAAGTCAGGGACTATGATGCCTCTTACCTTGCTTTTGTTGCCCAGGATTACCTATCCTATTCTAGGTCTTTTATGATTCCATGTGAATTTTAGGAATGTTTTCTCTAGATCTGGGAGGTATGCTGATGGTATTTTGATCAGGATTGCATTAAATATGTATAACAGTTTTGGGAATATGACCATTTACACAACATTAGTTCTTCCTATCCAAGAGCAAAAGATATCTTTCCATTTTCTGATATTCTCTTCAATCTTCTTTTTCAGAGTATTACAGTTTTCATAACATAGATCTTTCCAGAGATATAGCTCAGCGGCACAGTGCCTACCTGGCAAGTGCAAGGTTGTGAGTTTGATCCCCAGTACAAAAAAAAAAAAAATATATATATATATATATATATATATATATATATATATATATATATTTCACATCCTTTGTTAGTTTTATTCCTAAGTATTTCATTTTTTGGATGCTATTTTTTTGGATGCTAAAGGCACTATTTGCATAATGTCTCTCTCAGTGAGTTTGTTATCTGTGTACAAGAATGCTATTGATTTCTGAGTGTTGACTTTGTATCCACCTATGCTGCTGAATTTGCTTATTAACTCCAGTAGTCTTTTGGTGGAGTTTTTGGAGTCTTCTATATAGAGTACTATGTCATCTACAAATAATGATAATTTAGCTTCTTCCTTTCTTAGCCTTACTCCTTTTATCTCTCTCTCTTGTCTAATGGCTCTGGCTAATAGTTTCCTGAACTATATTGAATAGAAGTGGTGATAGTGGACATCCTTGTCTTGTTCCTAATATTAGAGTGAAAGCTTTCAGTTTTTGTCTATTTAGTGTGATGTTGGCTGTTGGCTTGTCATAGATGGTTTTTATGAGATTGTGGTAAACAGCATTTGTTCCAGTTTTCTGTAGTGTTATAATGAATGAGTGTTGGACTTTATCAAAAGCTTTTTCTGCATCTATTGAGATGATCATGTAATTTTTGTCTTTGGCTTTATTGATGTGGCGTATTACATTTATTGATTTGTGTAGGTTGAACCCTGCCTGCATTCCTGGGTTGAGTCCCACCTGGTCATGATGTATAATCTTGTTGATTATTTGCTGCATTCTGTTCACAGTATTGTATAAAGAATTTTTGCATCTATGTTTATTAGAGAGATTGGCCTGTAGTTCTCCTTTTTGGTTAGGTCTTTCTCTGGTTTTGGTATCAGAGTAATACTTGCCTCCAGGAATGAGTTAGGGAGAATTGCTTCCCTTTCAATGTCATTAAAGAGCTTGAGGAATACTGGTATTAAATCATCTCTAAATTTCTTCTAGAATTCAGCCAATAATCAATCAGGACTTAGGCTTTTCTTTGTTGGTAAGTTTTTAATTATGCTTTCAATGTTGCTAACTGATATTGTGTTATTCAAAATTTTTGTATCTTCTTGATTCAGCTTTGGCAATTCATATGTTTCTAGGAATCTGTCCATTTCCTCTGTGTTTTCCATCCTATGCAAGTAAAAATTTTCCAAGTAGGTGTTGATAACCTTCTGAATTTCCACAGGATCTGTAGTGATTTCACTCTTTCCATTCCTCATTGCATGAATTTGAGTTTTTTCTTTCCTTTTCTTGATAAGACTGGCTAGGGGTTTATCAATTTTGTTTATTCTTTCAAAGAAGCAACTTTTCAATTCATTAATTCTTTGTATTGTTTCCTTAGTCTCAATTGCATTAACTTCAGCTCTGATCTTTGTAATTTCCTTTCTTCTATGACCTGTGGGCTTGACTTGTTCTTCTTTTTCTAGTAGCTCAAGATGCAGCAGTAGGTTATTTGTGCTAGTTCTATTTTCCTTACATGAGAATTCATTCAATATAGATTTCCCTCTTAAGACTGCTTTCATTGTGTCCCACGGGTTCCAGTATGCTGTATCTGCACTTTCATTGAATTGTATATATTGTTTAATTTCTCCTTTAATTTCATCTGTGACCCATTGGTTATCCAGAAAGGTGTTAATTTGCATGTTTTTATGTGGTTTTTGCAGTTTCTTTTGCCATTAATTAACAATTTCAGTGCACTATGGTCAGATAATACATGGGATAATTTCAATTCCTTTCCATTTACTTAAGCATGTTCTATGGGCTAATATATGATCTATTTTAGAGAATGTCCCATGTGTATTGTAGCCCCAAATATTGAGTACAGTAATCCAAGTACTGTAATCCTTTCTCTAGTCTTCCTCACAATCCAAGAAATTGTATTTATAATTCCATTGAGACATTATTGGAATCCCGGCAAGTTAATTCCAATCTACCACCTCCAAAGCAACCCATGGTGAGAGTAAAGATTCCGAGACATATTCAAGGTTAAGGGCAACCAAGGGGTCCTGAGTCCAATCCTCGTGAGGACATGTGGACAAAGGCCTTGATCCTAGGCCTCTCCTAGAATTTATTCACTAGTGAAGCAAGGGGGTGACTTGAAGATGAGTGACAGTGAGGATGGCAGAAACTACATGTGTAACTTGAGCTGGCTAGCAAGGTAGTGACAAAGATATCTCTGCAAAATGCAGATAAAGATATGCAGGGGGATATATTTACACAACCCAATCAAGATAGCAAGTGAATCGTTTTAGGAGGCTGCTGCTTCAGTTTCTGATATGCAAACTTTATGCCCTGGAAACTCATAGCCTCTTTCTCGAGGCTCATCCCCAGTTGACACTCCTGGAGCTCTCTGGCTCAGCCATCCCGCTGTGTGTTATATATTTCACAAAGGTCACTATGGGAGGAAACAGGACACTCTCTGATGGCTTTAAAGACTACATACTAGTACCTGCTTCTGATATGTAAACTTTTACGCCCTAGGGACTCATAGCCTCTTTCTCAAAGCTCATACCCAGTTGACATTCCTGGAGTTCACTGGCTCTGCCATCCCACTGTGCCTATATGTTTTACAGAGATCACTATGGGAGGAAACAGGACACTGTTGGATGGCTTTAGAGATTACATGCCAGTACCTCAGCTAGCCTTATTTGCAATGCTTAGAGCCAATTGAAGAGAGAAGGAAATACCATAGTCAGCTCTGTATATATCAACATAAGGAAATAAGTCTCAATATAATCAATGTTGCAGCAATTGTTCTGCATTCAAGGGGACCCACTCAAGTTGTCTCCCACACATGTGCAGCTGAGAAGAATATGTATTCTGATGTTGTTTGGTGGAACATTCTGTACACATCTACTAAGTCCATTTGTTCACAAGTTTGATTCAGTTCTGTTATTTCTTTGCTGATTTTTTATCTGTCTCTTTGTGACAATGGAGTGTTAAGGTCCCCCATTACAATTGTGTTATTGCATATTTGATTTTTCTGGTCTATTAGTATTTGTCTTATATAGTTGGGTGCTCCTGCATTTGGTGCATATATATTTATGATTGTTATCTCTTCCTCTTGAAATTTTCCCACAAAAAGTATGACCTTCTTTATCTCTTTTGATCATTCTTGGTTTGAAATTCACATTATCTGCAAACAGAATAGCTATTCCTGCTTTTTTTCTGGGTTCCTGTCACATGGAGTATTGTTTTCCATCCTTTGACTTTCAGTTTATGAATTTCCTTTTGACTTAAATGTGTTTCTTGCATACAGAGTTTTACATGGGACATTCACACCATAACAGTGAGGATACCTTAAAAAAGTACATGAGAAAGTGGGACAAGTTGAGCCATCCCCCTGGATTCTTATAGCCCATCTCCTCCAAGGTTTCTCCTCCAATCCAGCACAGGTCTTGCTTTTACCAATAAGAACTTTCTCAGGACCCAGAGCAGGAAGACAGAAGCTGCTTGCTTCATGGTGCTAACTATAGGAATGCCAACCTTGGCCATATGCAAAGAATTTCCCCAGAAAGACCATGAGTGGGACAGTTATATTTCCCTCACACCTCAAGACCTCATGCTAGCGTTTTAGCATCTCTGTAAAAGGGCTGCTGTAGAAAAGGTTAGAAAGGCCAGGGTAGACATCAGAGTCCCTTACACATTTTCAACTCCAGGTCAATTCTGCCTGAGTTTTCCCCCAAGAAGACCTGGAAGTAATGAGGATTGACTAATAAAGCAACATTTTGAAATGTCTCTGGCCCTTGCTTTCCTCCACTTGATGCTTGTACAACCATTCTGTCCTGAAGCACTTGGACTCTGCTGTTGCTTTTCTTTGTAACACTCACTTCTAATACCCATGGCCCTTCATGTGCACACATAGATGCCCACACAGAGGACCCTGGCCACAGCACCCTGCATGCATCCACAGGGCAGGGTATCCCACGGATGCTCATAAAGGCTTGGGCAAGGAGTAAGGCAGGCAGGAATGAGGGTTTCTAAAAGGCCTTCTTCTCAGTCTCGTTTGCTGCCTCTTCTTCCTCCACCTGAATCCCACCCCTGAAGTGTACGAGGGCACAGATCCTGCACCATATCTCTTCTCCAGTGTTGGGAGCCACTGAAGTTGGAAATTGACCTAGGGCATGACCCAGACATGACTTTTCCAAGAACAAAGAGCACCTAGGGCAAGTTGTGTAAAGAAGCTGCTTCAGCCTGGAGAACACCTAGCCCCAAGACAATCTGAGCAGTGGGTTGCTAGGACAACAAGGTGTCATGTGACATTAGGTTGCTAAAGGGCATAAATAAATGCTCCTGCAGTGAGGGGCCAGTACCTTTCCTCCCATCAGGAAGTTAAGGGCTCCACCTGACCCCAGTTTTGTGGCTTATTTTTCTCATCCTCTCATGATCCTTCACCTCAAGAACCTCAGGAGCCACATGGGTCATGGCACTCCAGCTACTCACACTCTGAATGACCTCAGCCAAACCCATTAAGAACCTGGAAATTCCCAAATGTACACATCCAACCAGGACTCTCCATCTAACCAATAAGTCAACAATGTTTACAGACAACCCATCCATGAGGAACAAAATGACAAATCAAAGTAACATAGAGATTTAAAAATCCATTTTATCATGGGCAGCAAAGTTCTCTCCATCAAACCTTTATAAAGAAAAGATAAGAAAAGGAGGAAAAAGAAAGCTTGCTTTAAAATGCTTAGGAAAATGTTTAAAAGAACTCAAATAAGTGAAGTAAAAGTGTGTTACATGTCATGGACAATTATTTTTAAAAAGTACCTTAATTTAATCTTCCCTAGTATTTAAAAATACTTGCAGAATTGCTTTTTTATTCGGTATTCATAACAACTCCATACAGCAAGCAAAAGAAATATCTTCAACTATAGTTATTCTATAAAAGCAATTCAAGCCAGAAAATAAAAGTACTCTCAGAAGATCACAGTAAACTGTGGTTTAGCCAAAAATGTACTCTCTGCCTCTCAAATTTAAGCCTGAGATAAATCAACCAGTACTCTGCTCACCTAACCAAACCCAAAGCTATGCAAACTCCTCCCTTCAATCTCTCCACTGTTTTTATTAATTTCCTTGCTGCAAATAACTGCTTAAGAAATTCATGGATAATATCACAGGAATTTAATATCTGTTTCTGAATCTAATCTCAACCAGTTTTTAACACTACTCCAAATTCCTTTAGTCAACCTTTATTTGGTTCCTTAGAATAGACTTCATCTTAGGTGTTTGCCTTTTCATTTACTTATGTCTTCTGTCTTCTTCCTTCTTGTGGTAGACACTTGTAAAGGTTTCGATTTCCTGACATTTGAATAACCTGTTCTCTGTCTTCAGATTGGGAAATTTCCCATTGTAGTAGGCAGACTTCTAAAATAGCTCCCAAGATTCCTATTCATTACCTAAACACTAATTTCATGTTAATTAAAATTCCAAATCAGTTGACCTTAACATAGGGAGATTATCCAGGTTGTCCTAACCTAATCATACTCGTCCTTTAAATCTGGCCTAGAGATCAGAGACAAAAAGCCAGAGAGATTTAAAGCATAAGAGAAGGAGTCAGTCACACAGAAAGGAAAATTCTCTACATTATCCTTGAAGATAGAGGGATCACATGGCAGGGAACACAAGCATCTCCAATCTCTGAGAGTGGCCACCTAGCAGCCAACTAGGGAAGGGAGACCTCAATCTTACTACCACAAGGACCTGGGTTATGCCACAAGCATCTAAATTTGAAAGATTTCAAGCTCTCAACAATAATGTGTTCTGGCTAAGCCCTGATTTCT
The DNA here is from genome assembly GCA_004363535.1 of Dasyprocta punctata. Taxonomy (NCBI): domain Eukaryota; kingdom Metazoa; phylum Chordata; class Mammalia; order Rodentia; family Dasyproctidae; genus Dasyprocta; species Dasyprocta punctata. The sequence continues at coordinate 6,585 of RJWM01008941.1, forward strand.
TGCAAAATCCTGAACCCAGAACCCAAGATTCCTGCCCTATAGAACTATGAATTAATAAATGGTTGCTTTTTGCAACCACTAGGTTTGTGATCATTTGCTATGCAGCAAGAATAAAAGAACCAGGCATGGTGGCTCATGCCTATAATCTCAGCACTTGGGAGTCTGAAGAAGGAGGTTCCCTATGTGTTTGAGGCCAGTCTGGGCTACATAGTAAACTCAAGGCCAGCCTGTACTACACATAGAGACCCTGTCTCAAAAAAGAAAAAAGAAAAAAGAAACCTATTGAAACTATCTTATGAGTTTGAGTAAAAAAATGAATCCTTGTCCTGCAAGATATAGACACATGGTTCAGGTTTTTCCTGTCAGATCTATGCATGCTAGAATCAAGACCCAATGACCCAATAAAAAGGGATCATGACATTCTCACTCTTCCACTGATGTTATAGGAAATTGTTTAAAAACAAGTTTTCCACATATAAATGATGTCCATACTGTGACAGGAGTTTGGAGTGCTGGAGTCTCCTTCTGGAGGTAGTTTCTAGGTTTTTCCTGTCCCGAACAAAGAATTGGTCACGACAAATGCAAAAAGCTTTACATTTATTAAGAGTGGGAAAATAAATGTGCTTTGCAGAGTGAGTTTGAGCCAAGTAAATGTAGGAAAAGAAGGTCACTCTGTGGCATGAGAGCAGACCACTGTGAAAGAGAGAACATGGTAGCCCAGAGCTAAATGGCGACTGTCTTTTCCTATCTCCCACTCCTCAGGCTGAGGTCAAATCTAGGCTGTTCTATCCAAAACTCCTCAAGTTCTCATAGAAAGTCCATATGCAGGGCTTTGGGAACTGCTCTGTCCATGTGTCCTGGAACTTTGCAGTTAACAGATCACACCTACTTTCCCAGCCAGCCTGCCACACTCTAATCTCCTACCTCACTACTAGCATTGAATAGTAAAAGCCAACTTCTCCCAATCTTCATCCAGAATAATCTGTCTCTAGGACTGGGAGTTTGGCTCAGTGGTTTAAGCACCTGTCTGGCAGGCACAAGGTTGTGAGTTCAATCCCTGGTGCCGCAAAAAAAAAAAAAAAGAATAATCTCTCTCTGACAGTAGAACCCACTGACATTTTCTCTCCTTTCCCTTGTTCAACAATCATTCATTGGTCACACAGTATGTGACTTTTTCCTGAACATGAATAATAAGATGTTTAAAAAAAAAAAGATAGGCCTATGTGCTCACAGGGTATAGTGATTTAAAACATGTTGACAAATTCTTTGACTTTCTTCCCATGAGGCCCTGGATTGTAAACTTGTCTTTGTGACTCACTTGCAATTAATAGAATGTGTTTGAATTGATCATATGTAGCAACAAAACTTGTCCTTGTCTTTATGCTGTTTTTTCTTTAAATCCAGCCACCATACTGCCAAGAAACTCAGCCCACTTGGAGGTCACACATAGCTGATCAAGACAACAGATCTAGCTGAGGTCTCAGCTGACAGCTTCCATCAACATGTGAGGTAAGGAAATCATTGAAATTTCCAACTCCATCCCTCATCTGGCTATAACTGAAGGAGATACCTTAAGTGAAACCTGCCTATATGATCCACATCGATTCTTAGGTCTGTAAGAGATAAGGATACATGGAATTTTTAAAATTTTGTTTTTGTTTTATACCACAAAGTTTAAAGTGGGTTGTTATGTATAAATGGATGAGTTATATAGTCTAACAGAAAAAAGCAAACGTTAAACAATTATTCAAAAAAAAAAAAAAGGGAATTCCCTGATAAGGGTACTGTTGAGAGCCATTGAAGCTGAAAAATGACCCAGACATGACCTTATCAAAGTAACAAAGAGCACCTGGGTCAACCACGTGAAAAAGTTGCTACAGCCCAGAAAAACACCACGCTCCTAAACAATCTAGGCCTGGGTTGCTAGGCAGAGGGGCTGAAATCGACATCATCCTTCCCAGTATATAAATAAAGGGCAGTATTGGTTGAGCAGTACCTTTCCTCCCATCAGGAGAGTAAGGGCTCCACCTGACCCCAGCTTTGTCTCTTTCTTTATTTTTCTCATCCTCTAGCAGTCCTTCACACCAAGAACCTCAGGAGCCGCGTGGGTCACGGCAGGGTACCATGAGATCCTCTCCTTTTCTGCTCCAAGACATCATGCCATCCTATTTCTCATCTTTCCAACTTCCTGTCCTAGTTCATAATTGCATCAGTGTTCTGACAAAAACCAAGGCTATAAAATTTGAATCATTCTTGGCCTACATTCTTTGCACCCATATTTAATCAGTTTTCATAGCCTGTTCATTCTATTTCCAAAGGTGCCTCCCATTTGGCTTTTCCAGGCCAAGGATTAGCTCAGCAGCATAAGCACCTACCTTGCAAGCGCAAGGTTGTGAGTTGGATCCCTGGTACCAAAAAAAAGTGCAGAATAGATAGAATGTGCTTGAATCATCCATCTTGCTTTTCCCTTCCAATCCCACCAGTGCATCTGCCCGAGGCAGGCCCTCAGAATCTCATCGCTACAACGCTTTGTCCAACTGATCTCCCAGCCTCTATTTGCCAAATTGCCAGTCCATCCTATTTGTTACTGTCAGATATGTGTTCCCAAACCATATTCCCAAATTCTCCCTTCTCTGCCCACAAAACTTCACTCTTTTCACTGCCTATAATTTTCAGTGTCTTAGGCCACTGCTTATCTCTGATACGGCCTATTTTCCACACTGTTCGACTATTGCACACAGTACTCCAGATAATCTGAACTTCTCAAGACATATCTTCCAAACACACCTTCTTTCCAATGTCTCTAAGCTCTTTACCCCTCTATATGAATATTTCTTCTTTCTTCATGCATCTAGGAGTGTACCCCTACCACCTTTCAAAGGTGCCTCTAACAGTGACTGTCATCAGTCTTATAGGAGGTCAATAATAGCCCTGGTCAACATGGCTGTGGCCCAACATCTTCACAACAAAAGTTACAATTTTTTTTTTGTCAGTACTGGGAATTGAACACAGGATCTTCACACTGAGCTGCCTCCCCATCCCTTTTTACATTTTTCCCTTTGAAACAAGTTCTAAGTTACTAAACTGCTCAAGCCGGGCTCAAATTTGTGATCCTCCTACATCAGCATCCCAGAGTGCTGGGGTATAGGTATGCACTACCATGCTCCACTAGAAGTTATGAATTTTAACTGAGTGCATGACCATCTGCAGACTAAATTCCCATTCTTCTAATGTAGTTTCACAGAATAATGTGACAAAGTTCTGGCAAAGGGACTATAACCACAAATGGTACAAGCCATTTGTGGGTGGTATTACTAAAAGGATTAAATATGTCCCTCTCCTGCTAGTTAGGATGTAGTGAGAACTTGAGTAACCATCTTGGTCTTAGATATAGAAGCTACATGCTCAAAATGGTGAAGGCCCTAGAGTCCCCAACCTCCTACCTCTTCTCAAAGTGGAGAATCAGCCTCTATTTATGTTATACTATTAGATTTCGAGATCTCTTTGTAACCAGTGTGGTGGTGCTTACCTGTAGTCCCAGCACTCTGGAGGGCTGAGTCAGGAGGAACACGAGTTTGAGGCTAGCCTAGACAGCTTAGCAACTTAGTGAGTTTTTTTTTTTTTAATCTCAAGAAAAAGTTAAGACGGAAATGATTAAAATATATTATGTGTATGTACAGATCTGCCAAAATGAAACTCATTAATCTGTAAAATCAATATGTACCAATAAAAAAAAGTGGAGAAAAAGACTTACAAAAAAATTTAAGGGCAGGAGATGTAGCTCAGTGGGAAGACCCTGAAAAAAAGAAAGAAGAAACCAGGTGTAGTTGTGCATAACTGTAATCCCAGCATTTGGGATCCTGAGACAAGAGGATAGCTACAATTTCAATGCCAGCTTGAGCTACATGATGAGTTTGAGGCCAGCCTGATATTCATAGAGAGACCTTGTCTCAAAAGAAGAAAAAGGAGAGGGAGGAGGAGGAGGGGAGAGGAGGAGGAGAAGGAGGGGGAAGAAGAGGAGAAGGGGGAGGGGGAGGAAAGGAGGGGGAAGAAGAGGAGGAAGGGGAGGGGGAGAAGGAGAGGAAGGAGGAAGGGCAGGAGGAGGGGGAGGAGGAGGGGGAAAGAAAGGGAGAGAGAGAGAAGGAAGGACGGAAGGAAGGAAGAAAGGAAGGGAAAGAGAGAAAGGAAAGAAAAAGAAAGAAAATGTTTTTTAAAAAAAAGAGGGAGAAGAAAGAGAAAGAAGAAGATCTATTTGCTACAGCAGCTTGGTTTAAACCTTAACTTAATAGTTAACCTTTTTTTTTTTTTTTTTTTTTTTTTGTCTTTTTGAGACAGGGTCTCACTGTGCAGTTCTGGCTGGCCTTGAACTCACTTTGTAACCCAGGCTGGTCTCTAACTCACAATGATCCTCCTGCCTCAGGCTTCTGAGTGCTGGGAGTTAATCTTTATATTGAGGGTTCATTAAATGGCAGTCTATTTCACATCATTTTTCTTCCTACAATGATATTTTGAAGAAAATAACACTAGAAATAAAAGATTAGTCAGGTGTGGTGGCACATACCTACAATCCCAGCACTCAGAAAGCTGGGGGTAGACACTGGTCTGGGCTATACAGTGAGTTCAAGGCAAGTCTGGAGTACACGTAAGACCCCTGTCTCAAAAAATCAAAAACACAAATTTCAACAAAATGAAGAAACAGAAACAAAAGGCTTTGCAACTTGCTAGTAGGTAATAGAGCTAAAATTCAAATTTAAGCCAATCGTTTCAGAAGCTAAATTATTAATCACTACTTATCCCTTTGTTCTGTTCTACAGTCATCAAAGCACAGATAGATCTCTTTTAGGTTTGTCAAATATCCTCACAAGCACTTAGAAAAAAAAATGCTTTGTGCATAGTAGATGCTTGGTAATCATTTGTTGAATGAATGCTTGGTTGGTTTTAGGAAAACAGGTTTTTTGAAAGTTCCTAACTTTCAAAAAGTTCGTGATATAGTTGTTCTTGGTTATCCAGTAGACCTTGCTTCATACAGAACACTCTTCTGGGTGCTTAACATTTATTTCTCACTACAGAACATCATACATAGAAGCACTTTCGGTCCATGTCTTTACCCACCCTACTACAATCAGCAGAGTCTATGTGAGGTAATTGGGGAAAGTGTTCGGCCTGTTGCAATATTTATTTACACAGCTGTTCTCCCCTTTGTTCAAGCAGAAGACTGTGGCTCAGAAATCAGAGATGGAAATAAAATTAGGGCACTTTTTGAAGACTGCTGTGCAGGATCCTGCATCCGGGGCTCTCAGCAGGGATGTGGGATACAGGGACTTTCAAAGTGTTCCTTTGTGCTGCTTTGGGAGTACAAAGGGAATAGTGCTGAGAGCTTGGGGCTGTGGGAGGGGTTATTCAAAGCACCAGCTGGGAGGGCCAAGGGTGTTCTCTTCTTCAGCCCTCTTATCTGGAGCCCTTAGATAGAAAAGGAACAGAGGAGAACGCCTGAAGTATTCTAGGGTTGCCATCAGCCATCCCCTGGGAAAGCATTTAGCAATAAACACAAATCAAGAGAAAGCTAGAGAATGATTTTTTTAAAGGGTCTTCAAACAGCCAGACTTTATTTTTTCAAGTGTGTGGAGGGGGACCAAAAAAAAGAAATTGAAGCCAACATTCTTTCTCATTAAGTTCCACAGACCTCCCAAAACACAACCCAGATGGTGTAATGAGCGTTAACAAGCTCTTCCACCTAGTGTGCTTGAACACAGTGCACTCAGGGAATGATTTTTGAAACTAAAAAAAAAATGTTAAATCAAAATAAAACATATACACAGAGAAAGACTGTGAAAGCTTTCTGCAATCATGGTTGGCATTCATTTGGAGGGGAGCTTATGCAACAAAGCTGAATTCTTTTTCATCAGTATATTCATAATAAATTCATTCTTGTCTTTCTGCTCCACACTTACACACACTTAAGATTAGTCCTTTCCTTCCTGTGTGCACCTATTATGTTGATATTAGTGCAACAATTTTATTTATTTTTTTATGGGTACTGGGACTCGAACTCAAGACCTCACACTTGCCAGCCCAGCGCCATGCCACTGAGTTATATTCTCAGCAGTAATTTTAAAATGTGCAAGATTCTGTTTTGACACATATGTCAGGGAATAATGCCCGTGTCCTGGAATTCCACAGGGCCATAGTCTCAGGGTTGAAGTGCAAGAGTAAAATGGGCTAACCTCGTAGAGGACCATGTGGATTAGAAAGAATATACAATCACTGGAGTCATTTGCTAAACCCACTGCTACTCTGTTTAAAAGCAGGCAAACCCTACAGAGAAGAGTAGAATGGGTGCAGGGGTGGATGGTCAAGCTTTGATAATTCTATCTTTAAATTCACTGAATCAGAGAGGATGCTGGATCTTCCCCTTCCAGATTCAAGTTCCACAGCAGTAACCCCAGGATTATCATCAAGGACATGAAGGGGGCACTAGGTGAAGGGTTTAGCATCCCTTTGGGGTTAATTAAATTGAAGAAAAAGAATCAGACAAGGCCAAACCATTGGGTAAAGGCCAAGAAAAGTGGGGGTGATGTTAGTCTGGAAAAGAGTTGAACTTAATGTCCAAATTCCAACTTGAGGCAGCTGAAGGTTGGATTGAGAATTATCTGTCTGTGAGACTGCATAAAGGATTATTCATAATCCATTTCAAGAAAGAAAAAAATTAAAACACTAGAGAAAAGTATCCTTATAATTTCTTTAATGTTTATGTAGGAGTCAGAGAATAAACTAAAATAACGTAGGAGATTTGTTGAAGGCAAGAAAAGTTTTGCATATGGAATGAACTGAGGCAGAAGACAAAGATTTATTCCTGGCTTGTGTCTATGTGTTATGTGTCTCATCCAAAAAAGTGCAGTGATAATTTACTCTTCCCAGCATCACAGTGTTTGAAGAGGAAACTGTGGTTCCCTTCTGTGGAGGGGTAATTCCTGCAGCCTCTCTCCTGCTCCCGCTCTTACCTCGGAGAGGAGCCCTGGATTTATTTAGAGAGAATAAAGTAGGTGTTCTTGGCTCAGTTCCTGCCTTCTTCCTGGAAGCGAGCAGGCCGTGGAGGCAGTGCAGCCCTACGTGGGCACTCCCAGCCCAGGGCAGCCCTCAGTCACTCCTCGCACGGGGCTAAGTAAACTTGCCTAATTCTGTGGCTCAGTTCACAATACAGTTTGAAGGTCATACTTAGCTACCCAACTCAGCCTTGGCTGCTAGTAAAAGTCATATATTAATTATCCATCAGTATAAAACCTAAATGTCTAATTCTTTATCTCTTTTTCCAATTTTTTCAGAACTTGGACAGGGAAAAGGAATGCTATACAGATGCTCCTTACCTTAGGACAGGCTACATGTGGATAGATCATTCATAAATTGAAGATGCTGTAATTTGAAAATGCACTTTAAAGAAAGAGAGTAAAGCAGTGGAGGATGTAGCCTGGCAGTTTACCAGCATGTACAAGCCCCTGGGTTCAATTTCTAAGAGAGAGAGAGAGAGAGAGAGAGAGAGAGAGGAGAGAGAGAAGACAGAGAGAGAGAGAATGCATTTCATACAATTAACCTCCTGAACATCACAGTTTAAGACATACGGTGCGTAAGAAAACACTGTTTCCCTTTTTTACCCTGTGCCTGACCGGGAGCTGCAGTTCACGCCATTGCTCACATCTAGGAGAGTAGTATACCTCAAATCACTTGCCTGCAAAAGATCAAACTTCAGGTAGGGCATACTGGCGCACTCTGGAGCCTGAGACAAGAGGATCACCAGGAGTTCAAGGCCAACCTGAACTACATAGTGAGACTGTGTCTCAAAAAAAAAATTTTTTTTCAAAACATGACTGAACCAAGGACCTTTGCACTGAATTATATACTGACTAACTTCTCTTCTCCTCCTCCTCCTCTTCCTCCTTTACTTCTTCTACTTCTTCTTCTTCTTCTTCTTCTTCTTCTTCTTCTTCTTCTTTTTAATTTTAAGGTAGAGTCTCACTAAGTCACTAAATTGCCTTAGCTGGGTTTGAATTTGCAGTTCTCCTACTTTGCCCTCCTAGAAAGCTGGGATTATAGATGTGTGACCATATCCAGTAGCTATTTAAATTCAAAAAAAAATGAAATAATAAAAACCCAAAAAATCAATGCAGTACTTTTATAATCCCACAAAAGGGAAACTGTCTTCAGAGTAATCAGAAGACTCTAAGAAACCATAAAAAGAAATAATGATCATTTCAACTACATAAAATAAAAATTTAAACTCACCAAAGGAATAGTGAGAAGGCAAATAATAAACTGGATAAAATGTTAGAAATTTAAATCACAGAAGAAAAAACAAACTTTCATAATATATATATATATTTTTTTTTCTGTTGGCTTTTTCAGACAAGGTCTTGCTATGTACAACGTGGCCTTGATGATCCCCTGCCTTATCCTCCATAGTGCTGGGTTTACAAGTATGCACTACCATGCCAAGTCCTATACTTGGAATTTCTAAAACACCATAAGTAAAAGATTAACTCAATAGATAAACAGACAAAGTATATGACATAGAGATGGCTAATAAAGATATGAAAAGATACCAGTATCATTCATCAGAAGTAAATAAAACTATAATAACTCTCTTTTTTGGCTTATTAAATTGGTAAAAATAAGCCGGGCGTGGTGGCGCACGCCTTTAATCCCAGCACTCAGGAGGCTGAGGTAGGAGGAGCATTGTGAGTTCAAGGTCGGCTTGGGCTGCAACGCGAGCGCAAGGCTGGCCTGAGCTACATAGTGAGACCCTGCCTCAAAAAACTAGGGCCAGGAGTTTGACTCAGCAGTTTAAGTGCCTGCCCTGGCAGGTGCAAGGTTGTGAGTTCAATTCCTGTGCCGCAAAAAAATAAATAAATAAAAAATAAATTGTTAAAAATAAACAATTTATATAACATGGAGGAACAAGAAATATTAATATATTGATGGTGGGAGTACAAATTAACACCTCCCTTACTGAGAATAATCTGACCATATCAACCAAAATTATAAATGTACATACACTTTACCTAAGAAATTTCTATTCTAGAACTATATTCTACTAACATATTTGCATATATGCAAAGTGATACATGTACAAAGTTTTCACTGCAATGTTTATAATATCAAAAAATTAAAAATCATCTTAATATCCATTACTAAGGAACTGATTAAATTAAGAGAGCTCTCATTTAGAATGTAGGCTTCATATGGGAAGGAATTCTTGTTGGTTTTATTCACTAATCAGAGCTCAAACAAGTGCTTCATATGTAACATGAATTCAGTAAGTATTTGTCGACCATCTCTATACAAGATAATTCTAAGTAGGAGTAAAAGAGAATGAAGAATCTTTTCAAACATAGATAGGTCCAAATATATCATTAAGAGAAAGCAGAAAGGTAAAAAAACAATGTGTATAATATGGTATTGTGTGTGACTATGTACGTACAGTACATATATTTAATTACATATGCATAAAATATATAAAAATACAAGGGAAACTAATGATACTCGTTTCATTAAGAGAAGGAAGTGAGCGGTTAGAACTGGAGATTGAGTATGAATGATAAACTCTTTATGACATTCTGCAACCTTGAATCTTGTACTCTATGAATATATATAACTTTGAAAATAAATAAAACCTAAATCATTTTTAAAAGTTCACTCTCTTGATTGTGGTGATTTCATGGCTGTGTATACATCAAAGCTTATCAAATTGTACAATTTAAATATATACAAATTGTTGTACTTCCATAGTACCTCTGCAAAGCTGCTTTAAAATACAGTAAATCAGGAAAAGATTGACTATTCAATAAACAGTATTGGGACATTTGGCTACTCTTTATAAAAACAAATAGAAAAGTTAGAGCCTTATATCATGACTAATTCGAATGTATTAAAATGCTAGATAATAATCCCAGCATTCAGGAAGCTGAGGCAGGAGTATAACAGCGATTCCAAGGCCACCTGGTATACATAGTAAGTTCTAGGCTGCCTGGACTACATAGCAAGACCCTGTCTCAAAAAATAAATACAATAAAATAAAATTCAAGAGTAAAAAAAAAGTCCTATAAAAATGTTAGAAAAAATTTGAAAAGTATAGTGTACCTTTATAACTTTTTTTTCAGTACTGGCTTGAACCCAGGACCTTCTCACTGTGCTGTATTCCAAGCCCTTTTTACTTTTTATTTTGAGACACAGTCTTGCATAAGTGGTAAACTGCCATCCCCCTGCCTCAGCCTCCTAAAGTACTGGGATTACAGGCATGCAACACCCTATCCAGCTATTTTATAACTTCTGAGTGGGAAGTTCCTTCTAAGAAGTAATCCAAACCTTGAAGCCTAGAGAAGAGAAGATGGGTAACAGACTCACCATTTAATACAGAAAACCTGACAAAGTAAGACACCATGAATGAACTTAATGTCCTTGACTAAAGCAGGGAAATTTGACTTTTCTGGAGTTTGTTTGGTGCCTTTGATTTTGTTTTTTTTTTGAGTTTTTTGGTTTTGGTTTTGGTTTTTTTGAGACAGAGTCTCTATATAGTTGAGGCTGGCCTTCACTATGTAGCCCAGGCTGGCCTTATACTCACACTGATCCTCCTGTCTCAGCCTCCCTGCATGCTGGAATTACAGGTGTGCACCACTATGCCTGGAAGTCCTTGAACAAAGCAGGAAGACTCCTAGTACCATATCAGCAAGTAGTCTTCAGGTGCGATGTGCTGAGAAGTGGGAAGCACATGGAAGGACTGGAGAGCACAGATTCAGCAGGGTCCTCCACCTTTCTGCAGCACTGCTGATATCCAGAGGCAATGAAGCCCCTTCTCAAAATATTATAAAATACATAGTGCACAAAACAAAATGCAAAAGACCACAGGGAAGCCAATTATCTTGAAATACAGTCAAATGTAAGTGCACCTTTTTACTAACATTGTAAATAAAAAATAGCAGCAAATCTAAGAGCTACTATACAATTTTGAAGTGGTGTTGTGCATAGATGACTTTAGAGCTATCTGAAACAATTGTAAAATGATGTGAAAATATCTGTGATTTCTATTGAGGACGAAGTCCAGTTACATACTTACAATGTCATTTGCTGCCTACATTCATAATTGAAGTAATTGCTGAATTTCAGTGAAAAGTTAATGAAAATAAAGAAGTACTACTTTTCCCACCTAAATTCATAGACCAATGAGTCCTATTCATACCCACTTTGGAAGGTTCCTCAGTCTCAGCTTCTGTGTTCTGGGGAAAGATTTTGACATAACCTAGGAAGATAAAGAAGGGCAAAGTGTGAAGTCCTGTAAAGTGATGTAGCCCCACTGAGGTTGCTTAAAGTTAGATAAAGAAACAAAAGCCCAAGAGTCAAGTTACGTGAACTGCCCCAGCCCTTACCCTTCAAATTCTTGACCAGCTTCTCAGCGTGGCCCGATGAAAACTTCTAGGCAACAGGTAACACGGGCTGGCTGAAAAAAATAATTCCCAAGCATCCCCGTGAGAAAGTAATCCCCAAATTGTTTGCATAACATAATATTTTATTTTCAGGTATGTATTTAAAATACTGGAGAGATTTAAAATTAAATACAGGGGTGATGTTAAGTCCAAACGATGGTACCCTGGGTTTGAGCTAAATTTAGAAAGAACCTGATTCTATTCGATATTTTAAATTCTTGTAATATTTGATAATTTGACTATTATTTACCATGATTTTTTTCTCCCTTATCTCATTATCTTCCTCCCAAAACTCCCATGTCTTCTTCACCTTGATTATTATCTATTCTCTAGCTCACACCCTATGGAAACACTAGCTATATGCCGATAAAGCAAATCTAATCTCAAGCCAGACTTCACCCCGGACTTTTTTCCTTTACATCTGACAGACTTTCAACATCTCCACTCGACTGTCTTCATTTTGAGTTCCTGCCCTGACCATACCCCATACAATCTGTTCCTGGTCTTTCCCAAATCAGTAAATTCCAACTACATTCCTTTGGTTCTTCAAGCCAAAAACCTTGATGTCATCCTCCAAGAGCCAGTAAAAGTTTATGAAAAATTGGCTAACCATATGAGGCTGAATAGCAGAGATTCAATTATTGCAGCTTTTGCAAGAGTGCTTAGTGTTCTAGCATGCATAATGTTAAACAAAATAACTTTGACTATTTAACTTTTAGTTATTCCATTCCATTTCAATTATGAATCTTCTCTAACTTCATGCTCTCTCACGCTCCCTTGGCATGTTTGTGCGGAGTTTTAAATTCCATGTGTGTATGACAAGTCTCCAATGTGGAATTCTAGCCGGGCGTGGTGGCACAAGCCTTTAATCCTAGCACTCGGGAAGCTGAGGCAGGAGGAGGGTCATTGTGAGTTCAAGACCAGCCTGGGCTACAAAGTGAGTTCAAGGCAGCTTGAACTGCATAGTGAGACCCTGTCTCAAAAAAAAAAAAAAAAAAAAAAAAAAGGGCCAGGGATTTATCTCAGTGACCTAAGTACCTGCCTGGCAGGCATGAGGTTGTGAGTTCAACCCCTGGTACAAAAACAAAAACAAAAACAAAAACAAAAATCCAATGTGGAATTCTGTCTAGAACACCATTGCCAATTTGAAGATCTGAGAGAATCCAGAGCAGAAAACTTCATCCCCTGATACCTAACCTGAACTTTGGCCCTCCATCCATCTCAGAATTAAACTGTCTATTCACTTGCTCAAGCCTAAAAGTTTTTTGTTTTTTGATTTGTTTTTACTCTGTTTTGAGACAAGGTCTTGCTTTGTAGTGCAGGCTTGAACTTGCTATGTAGTCCGGACTGGCCTGGAACTGATCTTGACCCTCTTGCCTCAGCTTCCTGAGTGCTAAGATTACAGACCTGGGCCACCAAGTCTGGCTCAAGCGTAAAACTTTATCTTTCATGATTCCTTTTCATACCCTTTGTCCAATTTTTTATCAAATCTCAACAGTGCTTATTTCAAATTACATCCTAAATTGTACCACTTCCACCACTTCTTTGCTTAGTCACCAAACCACCATCAGCTCACTAGGGCTTTTTCCAGGAGTCTCTGAACTAGCTTCTCCTTTAACTATTCTCTCCCAGGTAACCAGTTATACTCTAAAATGTCAGTTTATCTCTGTGGATTAAGCCCTGCAGGGTTTCCAATTTCACTGGGAGTGAGATCAAACGTTCTTTCCTGAAGCATGGTACATTTATTTGTTTAGCATTCCAAAGGAGTGATCCCTTCTCTTTTGTTTACCACTTTATTCACAGCACCTTAAACAATCCCCAGCACCCAGTAGTGTTACCAGAACCTCCTGGCTTTTGATTCTCCCCAAAGGCTACACCAAAATGTTATCAGGTAGCTCCTTCTGAAAGCGACTCACTAATTAATTGTTACCAGGTTTTGGGTTGTTCACTTCTCCTTCTGGAGTTGGATTCCAGGTTCTTCTCATCTCGAACAAAGAATTGAATGAGACGTGCAAAAAGCAGTGGCAAAGTTTATTTGAAAAAGTAAAAGTGAAGAGTGAGGGAGAAACTGGCTCTGCAGAGTGAACTTGGGCCAAGTAAAGGAGGAAAAAGCAATGAAAGAACACTCTGAAGAAGGAGGGGGCCCTGTCATGAGGAAAACCAGGATAGCAAGCTCTTCTTGGCATCTGTGTCCTTTTATACTGTCCAAATCTCAAGGAAACCAGCAAGAACTTCTTCATACAGGTCCCGAGATGTGGTGCTGAGATCCCACAGCCCAGGCTGACATCAGGTCTCAGCCATCCTGTTGAAAATCTGCAAAGTTCTCAAGAGAAATCCATGTGCAGGGCTCTGAGAACCGTTCTGCTCATGGTTCCAAGATTTTTGTAATTAATAGATCACACTTCCCCAACCATCTCTGCCATGCCCTAATCTCCTACTATCAGTAGGGTCCAATAAAGATTGGTTGCAAAAAAGAAGAGAATAAGCTGTTAAATGTGGAGTGAAGGCTGGAGTATGAAGAAGTTTAGGAAGAAGGGCAATACTAACATTTTATTCTATATTTTTTACTTCTTTACAAAAAGAAGGTATTTTGAAGACCTGTGTTTTCAAAGACTCCAAAAGGAAAAGAGCTAGTTAAGCTTATTAACAAGTCTAAGCTCTATATAATGACTAAAGAGGTACTAGAATAAAATACCAAAATATGTGGGGGCAATGTAGCTAGACGTGAAGGAATTCTAAAATGTTAAATCAATTCTAAGAGGAAAATCAGATAGTCATTGTTATGGATTAAAAACTGGTGGGCAACTTAGCACCAGCTGAATTAATTCAGCTGGTGTTGAGTAAAAATGGCCTACCTGAGGAAAATTGCCAGCATAAATAGAGACGTGGAGAAGAAGAGAGAGGCGTTGTGGGTTCTTTCAAGAGTTGCTGTTTTGAGACAGTGGTTCTCCTGGAGGTGCTTGTCATGCTGGCTTCCTCAATATGGATTTGGCCATTATCATCGGAGGAGCGCGGGACTTCATCAATGAGAGTGTCTGTGGGTCACGTTGTGGGAGCCCTGCTCCTCACATTATGCATCGCTTCCTGGCTCCGGAGGGGAAGCTTGTGCTTGAGAAGCTTGTCATGCTGGGCTTCCTGACCTGTGCTCGACTGTTCTCATTGTCAGAGGAGTGCGGGACCTTGTTTCCCCTGAGGATGGCTGTGGTGCTCTTCAGGGCAGCCCCGCTTCTTCTTTTGAGCGTGACTTCTCGGCTCCTGTGCAGAACCCTCAACCCACTGCACAGCTCCTTCACCCCGCTGGCATAGCCTTTCTAGTGACGCCACTGACCTTTAACCTTCCCGGCACAGAACCGTAAAATATACTGGTGTGAGTCCTCATTGTGGGCTCTTAGATTTCCAGTTGGATTTGTGGGAGGCATTGTCATGCGTTTTGGGTCTCTAACTGGACTCCCGCAAGACATTGCTGTGGGATCCAGGCCCTCAGCTAAATATCCTGGGTCTTAGTGTTGTGGACAGATTTTCCTGCACTTTCTTGTGTTTAACTCTGGGTGATTATTATAAAGCAGTATTATAAATCCTGTGTCCTTTATGCAGTTGTTCTCCCTGTAAGCCCTGACTACAACAGTCATCTTTTAGTCTGAACTGATTGTATAATAAGAATCTAAGTCTTATCTTTGGCTGGAGCCCATTTCTATGCTTTAGAAAATTATCATGCTTTTGCCCACTCTTTTGTTTATAACAATAACACAACACACTAATAATATAATAACAGCATTTTTGATTCATACAGTCACTGTGCCTTTGTAAAGCTCCAGGCAACACCTCATGACTCAGGACGTGCCTGAAGAAAGGGCCTTTTCCCATAAAGCTGCAATATCTCAAAATAAACATTAGGATCTCTCAAGAAGACCCAAGAGAAAGTTCAAAATGGTCAACAAAGTAATGGATTCTGCCTCATCAGAGCTCCAGGCCCTGAGGATTTGTGGATCTGTGCTGACTTTTTTTGTGTCTGTGAGTAGTTGGGAAGACCAGACATTCTGGGTAGATAAATGAAATGTTAGCGGCAACTCCAGGATTAATAGTCAATGCTTCGTCATGGGGCCACATCTGGGAGGAGTAAGATTTGCTGGAGCCTGATGAGGGTATAGATCTGTAGTAAAATTGGTGGAAGGTGGGGTGAATCCATCCCTCCACAGGTGATCACTCCCTAATCCATGCCCACACATTTTAACCAGGAGAAAAATCCAAGGCTGGGATTTTAAATTGCAACTGCATGTTAATCAATAAACTTCTCCGTAACAATAGAATGCAGATTCATCTGACAGCCCCAGTAAAGCATCTGAAAGAATCCTGAAAGGCTGCAAAAGCAGAACTAGAAGAAAAAGCCCTGAGTCTTACTGCTTTGGGTGGTAGAAGGATGAATACACGCAGCCCTCTGGAAAGGTAAGGCCAGATACTGTGTGCAGGGCTTGACAGGAGAGTTCTGTTTTGAATTAAATATTACATTTGAGGAACATAGCAGACATCTAAAAAGGAATTCTGACCAACTATATATTAAAATTATTCACTCTTTCTACATATGGCAAAAAATGCTTTTTCAAAACTTTTCTGCCTGCCTCATAAATATCAATGATTTTTATCACCTGGTGAATCTATTGCCCCCAAGTGAGGTCTTCCTTTAATAGAATAAAAACAACAATGAAGTAACCTAAGGTTCTGAGCAAAGAATGGATGAGGAGTTGCTTGGTAGGGGTAAGGGGCATCCTGCTTCTCCTTGTTTGCTTGTTTGCTTGCTTGATTTTTGAGAAGGGGTTTTTCTGTGTAGTTCAGGCTGGTCTTCAACTTACTATGTAGGCCAGGCAGATGTCTAACTCACAGGGATCTTCCTGCCTCAGCCTCTCTAGGGCTGGGATTACACTCATGCACCACCATTCCCTTCTGGCTCTTCTAATAGATATACTGCAATATGGGAGAATGTTTGCCACCAAAAAATCGCTCCCATGATGTCTTACATTTGGATAGATTCCCTTTGAATTGTGAAGTTTGCATAGTTCTTGGAAGGTCTTGTGGTTGATTTTGTTGTCATTGATATTGTTACTTCTTATGCCAAATACCGGGACAGAAGATTTTAGCATTCTACAAAGCTATGAGTATAGACCCTCCTTTGATTTTGTAAGTCACACCTAAATACTTGCATTCAACCCAAGAGATGCTGCGATTGTCCTGTCAAGAAAGCCAGGTATACTTGTTTCTATTTTCGTGCTTCTCACCTATGTAATTGTCCAGAATCATGTAGCCTCTTTCTCTGTCTCTCTCTGTCTCTCTCGCTGTGTCTCTCCCTCTGTCTCTCTCTCTCTGTCTTCTCTCTCTACATGTATTTGTATGTGTACCTGCTTGTCTGTCTGTCTGCCTGCTTGTCTGTCTGTCTGTCTTTTCCCTCACTCCCTTGCAATGTGTAAACAGCCAGCGTGGGCTCCTTGCTGGCCCTCCTTGCAGGACTCTGTGTCATGCTCTGCCTCATCCGGGAAACCCTACCTTTTCCCCAAGATATGAATTAATTTCTCTCCTGCCTGTCTAGGGAGTTTTTGAACATTTTTTTAAACTGCCACATAGAAATTGTACCTGTTAATAGGGTGCCATGTAATGTTTCAATACATGTATATTTTGCATGTTTAAATGAGGTTGAACATGTTGACCTCCTGGAACACATACCGTTTCTTTATCGTGAAAATTTTCCAAATCCTTTCTTCTGGCTTTTGACATACACAGTATGCTATTGTTGTCTGCCTACTGTGCCATAGCATGTTAGGGAATTTTATTTGTTGTTTTCTCTCAGCAGGTCTTACTCTGTCATGTATCTCATCACGCATGATTTCCCTACTATGCTGAGAGATTCTTGAGAACTGCAGCCATTTTGCCAGTGTGTGTAACCCACTTTCCCTCTAGTGCCTGCAAATTTGAGTGGGATTCTGAGACCATATTTTCATGGGGAGTGTTAGCCTGGGCAAAATAAAATTGCGTGGCACTGAAGTATCTTAGCTTCAAACACAAGAGGCCTGGTGTAGAATCCCCGTCCAATCGCTTAACCAGTTTCTGACTTTGGCAGTTGTTAATTCTCACAGAATTTCAATTCCTTCATTGGTATACTGGGAATAATACAATTTAGTTAACAATAGGATTGTTGTGACAAGTAAATGAGGCAAATTCAGTGTAGTTGGCACAAAACCTGACACATAGAAAAGACTAAAATATTCTTACCACATGTTAAATCTACTTAAATAAATTGGAAGAGATTGAGTTGGACAGGGAATTTCATCAGCCCTGCCAATGTTACCCTCTTCTAAGGACTTCTCTATAAAGATTAATCACTTTATCGAAGTGCTTACCAATAGAAATACAATGCAAGTCACATACACAGCTTAAAATTTTCTATTGGTCAAAATAAAAGAAGCAAAAACAAGCAGGTAAAATTAATTTCAATAAATTTTTATTACCTCCATATATCTGACATAAGATCATTACAACATGTTATTGATATAAATAGTTATTAACGAGATGTTTTACATTTGAGAGAGGCCAATTTTCCAAATTCCAATATATACTTCACATGTAAAACAGTGCATATCAATTCCTACTTACTGGGTTCAAGTGCTTAACAGTTGCATGTGGCCAGCAGCTACTATATTGGGCAACCTGACATTGTAACATTGGATTTGAAATACATGCCTCATAAATGAATCATATCATACCAGGCTGCACAAAGGCAGTCTGCTAGGAATGCCTAACCGGAGGGGGTGAGTGGAGATTGAAGATAAGACACAGAGATAATTTTGAAAGAGGGGCCGAGGGCTCTTGCCTCTACTGGACAAAGAGCCCTGAGCCACTGGCTCACCTTGCTTTTTTATTCAAATTAAGCAAGGGCGTAAGCAACTAGGTTAATGGAAATGTCATCTGTTTCTCATTATTTGCAAAGCATACCCAGGTAAGTATTTCTCAAAATGAGATTTCACTGTTGTTGACTTCTTCCCTGGAACCTGCAAAGTGCAAGCATGCCAGCCCTGTGTCTAAGGGGGACCAGCTTGCTGTCCCCCTCCTTTCTGTCCTTGTGGCCCTGACCCTTATGACTAGTTTCCCACACCACTGTATGTGCTCAGTATTATACAATAATGTGTTTCTTTAAAATTTATAGAGCTAGAAGCACTAATATTATATTCTGGATTTTTGGGGGGTTTTTTAAATCTTTTTAGCATCTGATCTACTCTTTCACTTGATTGACTTTAGGCAAACCATTAGTTTTTTTTGTTCGTTTCTCACCTTTGCCCTGGGCTTGTTTAGGTCACAGGATCTCAAAGCATATGACCAGCTTCTCAAACTGGTCTATTTTATTGCCACCCACTCCTCCAGGCCTAAATCTGAGTCCTGAAACACAAACCCCTACACATCCTACTTGTGGTAGAATTCATTAAACAAGTCACGTTCCCACAAGAGACAATTGAGGTATCACTAATCCTGTGGGGTTCCTAGAGTTCACTTTATGCTTTCGTCTTTCTCACAAAGGTCATTCAGCTTAGGAGGATTTTAGTCTTAGAATTCTAATACTTTGAGTTTCTGATTTGATCATGCAGCGGTACGTGGAGCACAGAGAGTCCAGAGACCGCACTAGGGAAATAGGAAGAGAAATGAGAGGAAGGCGGAAGAAAGGTGAATCTAGTGGCCTGATACGCAATGTTGTGTACCTCATCATGAGATTTTATTTGAATAAAGGGTTAAAAATATTTGAAATCCTGAGCTTATTTCACCTTTTCCTTAGGAGGACCTTTTACGTTATCTGCCCGACCCAGGTCTCCTGACCCTAAGACTCAGTGCGTTTTTCTCAAATGCCACATTACCATTGCTAGTTTTACCTGGTCATGCTAAGAAATTTTGAAGCTCTTACTGGACTTGAGCAACTGTTATAGAAATAAAGACTCTTAAAACTGGAACCTGTTGGTGTGTGTGAGCAATTGCCTGCATTGACTTTATTTCAGTAAGTGTGATCCTTCCTTGGTGAGGAGGCACCAGGGAGAAGGAGGCTTGCCTTTGCCTCTTCTATGACCTGGAATTGAACTATCTCAGGAGGTGATAACAATTTCCCTGGCGGTCCAAAGAAAACAGGATGGTTAAGCATCCTGGGGACCTTCTTCCCTGGTCTTTCAGTTTAGACTCAGTCCATAGACACAGTAGAAGGGACTTTGACTCAGGAGAACAGTATAAACCCTAAATGTGTGTTTTAACACATGAACTAACTTTATTCTGCGCTTACCCCACTCCCATTGCTGTAACAGCATCCAATCACCAAAAATTATTTCAGCCGCTAAGGTCAATTTGTGATCAAGGTCCAGACACTTTCCATCATTCCTCCTGTTTTCTCAGCTCCAAACTGCATTTTCTGTTGCTCAAAAAATTTGCATATTTTCTCAGTGCCTGTTTCTGACTCACAATAAACAATGCCCAGACTGCCTGCCAAAAAAATGTCCAAATGCGAAATAGTTGCTATAATAGTCGTTTTTGTGATGGCAACTTTGAGCTGTGCGCTTTTAAATTATAATTACTTTTTCCTTACAAAAGATGTGTATCTGTCTTGATTGCTGTAATTATGATTCTATACCAGCAAACAGTTATAAAAGAGTCATGTCATCGCTGTGCCTCATAAAAACTGTGTCTTTCAATAAGCTTCTTTTGGTGACTGTATTATGTTTGTGTTTAATTTGTGGCAGGGAACCCTAATGAGAAGCTATTAATCATTGAGTGTATATAAAAATGTGTGTCCTTAACTAAATAGCACATAGAGGATATGGTGAGCCATTATTGGCATGACATGATTTAGAACTGGAAAGGGAATAGAGAAATATAATCCAGTCTAACCTAATTTTATGGATGATACTCATTAAGAATTGAAAGTGGAAGCATGTGGTTTAGTGACTGCAAGCACAATGGGACTGTAAGTCAAGGGACCCAAGCTCTAAACCTGAACTTGGCACTAAGGAATTACGGCATAAAGAGCCTTGACTTCCTCATTCATCCTTGTTTCCAAACTGTGGTGTGCAGAACCCACAGATTAAGGATTTGGAAATAAAAAGGGGACATCAACTTGACGTGACCTTCCACCCATTCAGTTAGAGCAGCACCACTTGGATCTATTTTATATTGTAATGTTTGGTAAAAAGAACTCATTGGCTTTTCTCAATTTTAAGTTTGATGTTTTCTGATGTTTCCTCAGTCTGAGAACCACAGATGGATCGAGAAGAACTGCAGCACAGACTGGTGCTGACTTTAGAAATGTACACCCAGGGGCCTTGGGGACATGTGGGAGGGGCATCTAATCCCCCTGAATCTAAGGAGTAGGAGCTTAGAGTTGACTTCCCAGACATAACAGATGATAGGTCTTACTCATAATGTTCTTGACTTTCTTTTCTATCTGCCTTTTGTAAAAGTTCCTGGAGACTTCTTTTGGAAGAAGATGCAAAAGGATGAGAAAAGTTCCAAGAACTGCTAAACAGAACCATTGCCTGACCGTAATCCCGGGAAAATTGCTTAACCAATATGAACTTCCATGTCAACATCTGGATATACAGAACCAGTAATAATAGTCCCTCAAAGCATTATCTTGAAGATTAGATAACATGTGTAAAAGTACTAATAAAACCCTATGAAAATGTTGATTATTGTTATTAATACTGGAAAAGGCTTTAACTCCAGATAACTGACATGATCTTTCCCTACTAAAGTAAGACTGCAGTCCTAGAGAGGTCTGGCTCACATTGGGCAACTGGAGAAAGGGCCACTTTACAATATAAATAGTAATAACAATTGTGAAATCTTCATTAAAAACCAGATCTTCTTGAGTTTTAGTATTTTAAAAAGGTGCTGGAGATTTTACTTTTTTTTTCCTTCTTTATTGGCGATTAAACCCAGGGCCTTCACACTGAGCTATCTCCCCAGATCCGTTTAATTTTTAATTTCAAGACAGAGTCTTAGTAGATCACCAAGCTGCCCAGGGCTTGAACTTGAGACCTCCTGTCTCAGTCATTCAGAGTGCTGGGATTACAGGCCTGCACGGCGATGTCCCCAAGGTGCTAGACATTTTTTTTTTTTTGGTAAGACATCCTTGTGTCTAAATTTAGCTAATTTGAAATGAAAGCAGTTGATAGCTAGGCGTGGATGCATACACCTGTAATCCCAGCACTCTGGCAGGCTGATGCAGAATATCAAGTTGGAGCCCAGCATGAGCAACTCAGCAAGACCCTTTCTCAAAATTAAATAAGCAGGGGCTGGGGATTTAGCTCAGCAGCATAAGCACCTGCTAGCAAGCACAAGGTCATGAGTTTGATTCCCAGTACCAATAAATAAGTAAAAAGAAAAGGGAAATAAAGGCCTGCTATGTAGCAAGTGTGAAGGCCTTGGGTTCAATACCTAGTATGGTGGTAGAGTGGTGGATTTAAAACAAATGAAAGACCAACTACCCCCAGTAATACTTCTCCTATACCCTCTTGCTGGTCTGCTGTTACACTCTGAGGTCAAGTCAGGTCCTGTTCATTGCCTTAACATTCTATGATTTCAATAATGAAGAAGGAGAATTGACATTCCTTATGGCAATCCTGCAATGCAAGCTATTTTGAAAAGGAATGATTTTTTTTAAGTCTCCTGAAATTAAAAATAAAAGTGAAAAATCCTCACTAAAGGTTAAAAGTTTTTCTTAATCAACTTTCTCAAAGAATTCAATTCACTATAATTTCCTAATTTTGAATGATGAAATCTGTTCTAAATTATGATCAGCACCTGCTTATTATCTTGATCTCTTCAAACCAGTTAGTGGGGATGCTCCATTCAAGAGTAAAATTTGTTTTGTTTTTCCTGTTATAATGACACTTTCTTCCCAAGAGAAAGAATTTATCTACAACATACTTAAAGAATATTCAAAGAAAAATCTTGGCAGATTTTGCAAAAGGAATGGCATTTCCCATGTGTGTTTGTTTGTAGTGACTTTCCCCTCTCTCTCTCTCTCTCTCTCTCTCTCTCTCTCTCTCTCTCTCTGTCTCTAAATTCTGGAATCCCAACATTAGTGATTCTCTGTGTCCCTTATCCTAAGTAGCTTTAAATGAAATACACACAAAAGTTTGCTTACAGCTTCTTGATCTTTCATTCTTGTACAGTTCCTATGAAGGAAAAAAATATCTTCAAAGTTCAAGGGTCATAACTGTAAAATAGAAGGGAAAGATAGAAATACACCAAGTAAACCCAGGTTGTCCCTTGAGCATTGTTGCTATAGCTTTCCAAAAAAGAAGGTGGTGCTTAAAGAAAGTAATTTCTGATATTCCCCCAGACTAAAACCTTGTCATTCCAATGAACTCTAAACTGAGACTCTTTGCATCTCATTTTCTCATTAGGTTTTGTTACAGTCAACCAAACTTTCAGTGGTGAATTATTTCCCTTCTCAATGAACACCAGACTCCTATCATATCTGTACAAACTGAAATAATGAAATAATGAAGTTTAGGATATGTGGGGAGATCCAAGATCTTCTCATCTCTGTGCTAACCAAAGTGTGGTTTTCCAGCCCTTCCTTCTTCTTGCCTGTGAAAAAATATATAACACATACATACATACATACATACATAAACAGAAGTGCCCCTCGGCTTGAAAGCCCACTTAAAATCATCAGATTTCTTTTGAGTTCTCTTGAAATACCAAGCACTTTTACAAGAAGTGAACAAGAAGCTTTTACAAGAAGCTTTTTATGTGAACAAATTGAACCTAAATTCATAGATCAAGTAGGAGCTGGTATAGTCAATAAATGTTTTTAAAAAGTAGTCATAGGGCCAGGTGTGGTGGCACATGCCTATAATCCCAGCACTGAGGCTAAGGCAAGAGGATTGCTGCAAGGTTGAGACCTGTCTGAACCACAAAGCAAGACACTGCTCAAACACATGCACACACACACACACAACATACATACACACAAAGTAATCATGGTGTTGAGAAATTCAATCTGCTCTGTGCATCCAAGCCAGAGACATAAAACAAGTAGCTTTGTTTTCACAAAAAAAAAAAAAAATCATTTAGTTTCACACCCTTTTATTATGCCGGCCATTTGTAAAAATTGCTTAATGATTACTATGTATCAGGCATGAGACAAGTTCTTGCCTTCAAAGAACTTACAATTTAGTTGAGAAGACAAAACTTACGATGATTTTAAAAGGATACAAGGTACAATTAAATGCTACATAATGTGGTACAGACCCTGAACCAGCTACAAGATCAGAGAAAAGGAAAAATATCTGAGGGTTGAGACTAAAAGAATAAATTTTCAAAAACTCTTAAAATAATGCCAGATTTAAAAATTGTTGTAATTGCTGCTAATTTGTAACTTTAAAGCATCCACACGATACACCACTATTCTCCAACCAGTAGCTGTTCAAAAGCATATCCATGAGGAATTGAGGATGTCAGGAGATATTTCTTTCTAACTCCCTAGACTTGCTAATGAGGAGCAAAAGCACATACGTTCGTGTTAGATAACAGACACATGAATTGAGCAGATTTTACATGGGGAATTTAGTGAACAAGGACACAAACCTCTGGCTATAATTTTTGGTATGAGTTTTGGTTTCTCATGAGCTATTCTCTTCTGCTTAGCAGGTTTTTAAATTTTGGGAGTGAGTCGGGCTCAAAAATAATTTTGTGACACCTATTTTCCCAATTTATTTTCCTTTTCAGAAAAATGAGCTAGAGTGCAAGTTGTATTCTCAAAGCAGTGACAGTCTTCTAACTCCTAAAAATGTTGTGTAGGGGATGTCCAGTATTCTCTAAAATCGAGGCATCTGAAGAGTAACTACTCTTTCGAAATCAGGAAACTTCCCGTGTGTATCTGCACTCTGGTCTTAAAAGTGCTGGCGAGGATCCTAATCCTTTGTATTTCTTACCTTTTCAGTCTGCAATGCGGGGAGCCCGAGCTCAATTAGGTTTGTCAATATGCGGTTTAAACTACTAAAACAGAGGCACGTCGAGTTACTTTAGACAAGTTTAGAGTATCATAGTTCGCATTTTCTCTCTATATTTATGTTCGGTATCTTCCCAAGAAACGTCATTTGTATTCCCAGTTCTTTTTCTTAACAGTTGTACAACCAGGCAAAAGAGCACACTCTTGTGTTCCCTGAAGGGGAGGGAGGAAACCTGCAGTAATGGGGAGTAATTAAATTTAGCCTTTGAAAGTGTTCTAATCAAGGCTTCCAGCTTTCCCAAGTGTGTGCGAGCTTTATTTTCCAAATCTTCCTGGTCCCGATCTTGCATTCCTAATGAAAAGTGAGCTGACAAAGCGTGAAAGTGGTCTAAGCCAGCGAGCCTGCTTTCGGTGAGCCAAAAATTAATCAATATTCCAGAAACCTCGGGGCTCTCCCCGCCTTCCCTGTTCTGTTTTCGTTTCCCCACTCCCCCTTTCCCGCGCCCAGGCTCCTCCCCGTTTCTTAAGTGGCCCTGATAGTAACTTGCAGTTTGCGAGCACATGCAGAGGGTCCGGGCCAGCCTGCTGCTCGCTCGCTGCGTCCTGCTACTCCGTCGTACCTGCCGGGACTTCACCTTGTCGCTGCCTGGGCTGTCCGCCGCCCATTGGAAAAATCAGAAAAGGTAAGCATAAGGACCCATGTTCCTGCTGGGTGTACTTTCTCTTCCCACTTTCCTGCCAGGCTACGTTGCGCCCCAGCAGTGGGATTGGAGCGCAGGAGCTGGCCATGTTGGTAGATGAAGTCCACGCCAGCAACTGAACGTCCGGAGCGAGCGTGTGGTGTCTAAACCGGATCCACTCCCAATTTGGATTTGAGTCACTCAGGGTGGATTAGGGGTAGGTTGTGATTGGAGATCAAGAAGAGAGTCGAGATTGAGCCGGTCTGCTTTAACGTGACGGGCTGGTAAAGAGAATCCAGAGCCTTTAGGGGAAAAAAAAAAAAAAAATACAGACCCTTAGCCTTTCCTCTTATTCACTTCGCTCTCTAAGCTTTTAATCTGGTGTAAAGTCTTAAACAAGTTGTACGTTTTTAGATCCCTGACCTCAATCGGCAGTTTTGTTTAAAAGTCAAACTGTTAGGACAAACCTTTTTTTCCACCCTTGGATTTGCCAAAGGCTTGCGAGGAATCCTGGGTTTCCAGTTACCTCCCCCATAGACGCGCACGCCGGCGCTCGCCTTGCCAGACGCACACGTCCGCAGGCACCGCCGGCTTCCCTGCGATTGATCGCGGCAAAGATTATGGATTAGGACTCTCTCGTAAAGCAGCGGGAGGAATCTCGTGTTTTCCCAGAACCGCTGATTTCCAGCAAGAAAAAGTTTTCTTAATTGCGTTTGAATAACCTAGGAGTGCTTTAAAGAAATCAGAAACCACACACTGTAATGTTTGGATTGAAAACTGGATTCTTCTCGTCTTTCCATGCAGAAATCCTAAATTTTAAAATACTTAGGCGTGAAAGTTTCCTCAGAAGACGCTGATGTGTTTGCCACAAAGGCAAATGCTACTTTGTACTTCTGTTTATAATAAAATAAAAATGAATTATGATTTCAGATAATTTGTTAGAGATGCCTGGAGCACTTGGTTTATTTCATGGAAAAAAAATTCAAAAGGTACCCTGTAAAGTAGGCAAATGTATTTTTCATATCCCCTGGGCACTTGTGTTCTTTTCATAATGATATTAACTAGTTGATAGTCTCATTTTTTTTTTTCCTTTCTTCTCAGAGCCTTCCATAACCCAGGGTCACTTCATCACTGGCCTGCCTGACCTACGCCCCTACCTCACCCTTTTCTTTTAACACAAGGTCTCACTATGTGGACCAGGCTGACCTTGAACTTGGAATCCTCTTACTTTAGCCCCCAGCTGATGGGATTAAAGCTGTGGGACACCACACCTGGCTTCCCCCACCTCTTTTTATTTTGAGTCTATACTTTGCTAAATCACTAAATTGTCCAGGCTGGCCTAGAACTTGCAATCCTTTTGTCATAGCCTCTGGAGTAACTGACGTTATAAGTATGTGCCACTTGGCCCAACTCTTTCTCCCTCCCCTTAATGAAAATAACCAGTTATGTTACTACATGTAACACACTCACCTAATGATTATCAATACCTTAGTCCTTTTTATTGACCTAGTTATGCCTTCATCCACAAATACAACATGAGTTATCAATTAATTATTGGGTACTCGTATGTGTTCAGCTACTTGGACATTTATTGAGCATGTTCATTGTGCAAGGCACTTCACTAAGTTCTGAGGGTGGAGTGAGGATGGAGGTTGCTCCTCACGTGGCTCAGAAGGGCCCTCTTTTTTAGCCTCATTGGAGGGAAAATGACAAACTTGGAGAAATAGAACACAAGCTTCCACATCTGTGTTCTAAATTTATACCCATTTCTCACACATGGTCCTGTTCAATATGTACATTCTAGCCTAGAAGCCCCATATTATGGCTCTCCAATCCTTGATTTCTCTGAAGGTGATGCATTTTGCCCATAGCCTGCCATAGTGTGGGGCAGCATTGATTTTTCATCTCTGGAATCTGTAACTCTTGTCTCTTTCTTTCCCGGTCTAGTTGTGTTCTCTAACACCAAAGAGGAGATTTGACTTTCTGGGGTAGTTCCAAGACGCTGAAGTGCAAAGAAGAGACACTCTCAGAAAAATAAAACATGACCAAAAGCAATGGGGAAGAGCCCAGGATGGGAGGCAGGATGGAAAGATTCCAACAAGGAGTCCGCAAACGCACACTTTTGGCTAAGAAGAAAGTGCAGAACATCACAAAGGAGGATGTTAAAAGTTACCTGTTTCGGAATGCTTTTGTGCTGCTTACTGTCACCGCTGTCATTGTGGGTAAGTCATATGACAAAAAGCAAATACAAAGACAGACAAACAAACAAAAGAAAATCCTGTATCTTGTTTCTCTGGGGGCATCTGGCTTCCTGGGGACATTATCTGATGGATTCATTGTAGATATTCAAAATGATAGCCCAGGCTCTCCTCTCAATTTGTACTTTTTTTTTTGCAGAAAAATTAGCTTGTTGATATTTGGAGCAATATATGGTAAACACATGAAAATCTGAAAGTAGTTTCACGACACATTATGCAAATCATTTGATTGTATGGTGAGGAAAAAATCAAACCCTTTCCATCTTGTGTAGGAATAAAGACACAATTTAATCATTAAGGATGAGCAGTTAAGTAACAATAGAAACAAGCAAACACCCTAGCTTTGGCCAACATCTAATCATTATACAATATCAGTTTCACTTAAAACTCATTTATACAATTAGTAGCCCCCAAATGAGATATGGTTCCTCAACAACTGGTGCTGACTTGAAGCTGAACATCAGTGCTTAAACACAGGCCAAATCTTTTACATGTTTGCATGCTCTCCCCCAGTGACTGGGAAAAAAAAAAGGTAAATTGTAGTTCAAACTGGGCTTGAACTCATTATGTAGCCCAGAATGGCCTCAAACTGGTGGTGATCCTCCTGCTTCAGCCTCCCAAGTCCTGGGATTACAGACATGCACCAGCATGCTGGCACCAGCTTTTTAAAAATATTTCAGTCCCTTCTTAATGTAGTATGGTTGACAACACTCTGTACTAGTAAAGCATTATTTTGTTTTATTTATTGGTATTCAAGTTTTAGTTTATTATTTATGGGTAGCATTGATCTTACCTGACAATATAGCTGAAAACTTATTTGGAATTTTTTTACCAAATTAATATTGAAATCCTTAAGCTGGTAAACATACACACCAAAACCTGGTTATAAAAAAAAAAATTCTAACTTAATTTTACGTTAATTGGCTACCAAAAAAGGCATTTATATACAGTTTTTTGGGGTTTTCTTTGTTTGTTTGGGGTTTTTTTTGTGGCACTGGGGTTCAAACTCACAGCCTCATGCCTGCCAGACAGGGGCTTAAACCACTGAGCCAAACTCCCGGCCCTAGTTTTTTGAGGCAGAGTCGCACTATGTAGCTTAGGCCGGCCTTGTGCTTGCATTGTAGCCCAAGCCGGCCTCGAACTCACAACGCTCCACCTACCTCAGCCTCCCGAGTGCTAGGATTAAAGGCATGTACCACCACACCCGGATTTATATACAGTTTTAATAACTGCCTTGGAACTAGCCACAATCTCCAACTATGAAGAGGTAATGGCTTAAAAAAATTAAGAAAATTCTGTAGTGTCTAAATATAATTATAACTTTTTCTAAGAAAACATGATTCATAAACTGCAGACAAATTGAAATACAGCAGGAGAAATATAGTTTGTTACAAGACTTTAGCTATATCCTATTTCATTATCTTTGGCTCCTTTTTATGACTGCTGATTAATGAGTATTCAATTAATTGTAAAGAAGCTCAAAAAGAACATGTCCTGCCTCACTCAGAGATGTAATGGCTTTCTTTGTTTAGATTCCCAACCTTGAGTATATTCCTGGAAGAGATATTTCAGTGCAGTTCATTGACCTGGGACTCAAGGCAAAAATGCAGTATCTTGATCTCATTTTTTGTTCTGAATCACAGTCATTGTCAAGCCAAGGAATGACTACATAATACTGAGAGCTAACATTTATGTAGTACTGTTCCAGCTACTTTCTAGGTGTTTTGCATGTATTACCTCACTTAATCCTCAAACAAGTCTATGAAGTGAGTGGGTAGATATGATTTCTATGATTTTTCTCACTTTATAGATGAAACTGGTAATGGACAGATCAATCAACTCACACAAAGTCACAAGGCTATTAAGTGCTAAAATAGGAAGTCAAACTAGTCTAGTGCCAACTGCTGACTAGTCGACATCATAGGAGAAATGCCAGGAAGAGAAACGCTTCCATGTGTGAATGAAGAGCAGTTAGCAAGCAGAGCTAGATGCTGTCATATGTCCTTGTCATTTTATTATTTGATTTGCTCAATTAAACTCAGCAAAAAAACTTACCTTTTCTCACTCATTTGACAAATATCCATTAATTTTTAATATGTAACATCTATTCAAAGTGCATTCTAAACACCAGAAGAATTCAATATCTAATAGAGAAATATTTCTGCTGAAGAATGGAGGAAGGGAAAAATAATAAAACCTGACCATGGAAGGCAAATACTTGGAAAAGGAAGTTCCTAAATATAAAGAAATAGTATCTTTAATAAATAAGAAGAAAATGCCAGGAGTTGAGGTCCATTTTCCCTGGGAGCTCTAAGATTTCTTCCTAGCCCAGTGAGGCCTCTCCTCCAATTTGTGAGAATTGCAATAAGAGTTGGCTGAGCTGGGGTAGATCAGTTGGCAGGATGCCCTCGTGGTTGGCCTTACCAGTGGAAACTGAGGAGTTAGGAGCAACAAGGAGAAGTCACTAACAAAGAACACATAAAAAAAAAGAGCTCATTGACAGTCAGAGAGACCACCAAGTCTACACCAAAGACTTGGAATAATAAATAGATAATTTAGTGA